>JAPDSC010018405.1:0-23381 GCA_026290005.1 Latrodectus geometricus
AGTAACATATTTTTGTGGTTTCTAAAAAATCAGAACTCGTTAGTGTCCAAATGCATTTACTATGAGGCCAGGGAGAGATCAAACTTCGTAACTTACTATGATTAAAAAGTCAAAGGCAGAAAATCTTTCTTGAAAATCCTTTGAAACGGAGGAGGTCTCCGACCCCCTACCCATACATGTTCAGCTGGAGACTCTGCTCGTTAATCAAGAGGAAGATGGCTCATTAGCTACAGGCTAGAGACAGCAATGGAGGGGCGAAGTCATTTCCTCGCTAAGTTCAGATGCTTTGCCCACCCTTCAGCTTCTGAGGGAGAAAAAGTTTCTCGACTTTTGTGCTTCTCCAAAAACAATGCTTTTCCCCATTAAACGATACTAAAAGTCTGACCGTTAGAGCTGAAAAATATTTTACAGATCTATCTTTACTTTTAGATTAAGGTTGAATGGAGGTGACTTGACAGCAAAAATATGTGTGCAACCAAAATATAATGAATAAAGTATTACTATCTCTAATACCAGTGAATTTTGAGTGGGAGTGAACGAAGAGCAATTTTGTTTAATAATCTTACAGTTTTTGTTTTTAGATTGAAAAATTTATTTGCACAAAAAGCTTTATTTATTTTTATATATTATATTTTATTTAAAAAAGGGAGTAGGCATGGAAATAAGTTTTTGTCAGTTCAGTTTAGAAATTTGACATGTATCTAAAAAGAAAATAAACAGTTTCTGGGTGTTAATTATTTTAACATAAGTATCACTTACTTCTTGATTTGATAATGATTTTAAAACTGCCATTATAGGTAGCAAACGTTTCATCTACAACAAAGTGCTATTATTGATATCATTATTTCAACTTTTAAGTTTTTTAAATTTAAGTAAAATAATGTGAAAAAATCATAATCAATACTCCAAATAAATACTTTTGGATGAAATAAGTAATGAAGATTTTAAAGTATATAAAAGTATATAAAACATTTAGTCATTTTTATCTTGGGATATCATTTATATTTGTTTCTAAGCTCTTCATATCACAAGAATCTAAAAAAATCATTTGTATTGTAAGAACAATGACATTTGCTTATTTATATCTTGATTTAACTAATATTAAAAACATATATACTAATTTTCTTACAAATTAGAATGAAAGCTTTTAAAATTTAAAATATTTCAATTTTGAATACATATTAACTATTTGGTAAAATGATTTTATATACTTTAACTTTACGATGATTAACTTAGAGTATTTTCAGATTATATATGAATATATTTATTTCTTGTACAATAATCATATTTAGTTGAAAAATTAGAAATTGTTGCCGAAACCATCATGGATACCTATTACCTTTGTATCCTTTTTTCATCTTGTTTATTCAATGGAAGTTTTTAAATAGTTTATACCTGAGCAAATTATTTTTTTTGTTAAAAAATAATATTTTATATTTTTGATTGTTCTATAAATTACGTACTTTTGTCAGAGCATGGTTTTTATAAGCAAATATGTAAAATTGCGATATCCTTCTATTTAAAAATTAAACTTTAGTATAACTTTTACGCAGTTTAGAACGTTCAACGCAAATTATTTTTTACAAATTATTTACTGAAATTGATAGTTATTCATCGTTAAATCAAAGTAAATAAATATGTATTACAGTGATTCTCAACCTGTGGGGCGCGACCCCCTAGGGGGGCGCGAGCACACTAATGGGGGGGGGGGCGCGATCATATCCAAGAGAAAATGTTATTTAAAAAAATTGATTAAGTGACTGAAAGGAAAGAACACACACACACATACAAAACAAAATACATTTCGACATATTTAATAATTAACTTATTAAATTAAAACAATTTACTAAATTAAAACAAATTTAATAATTATTAGTGACTTCCTTGGGCCTGTCTTTGAGAGCAAAGTTTTTCGAAGGAGGGTTTGATATTAGAAATAGACACTCTCAGTTCTTTTTCTATATTTAGCTGAGATCTATATTTTGTCTTCTAAGAAGCCACCACAGAAAATCCAGTTTCACAAAGGTAAGATGTTGAAAATGGTAGTAGAATGCGAAATGCCCTTGTTTTTAGTGCAGAAAACTCATCATCCACTCCTGCCCAAAATTCAAAGAGTGATTTATTACTAAATTGTCTTTTGGTTTCGCCGCTTGCCGTGAAGTCTATGAAGGTTTCTTCCTCTTCGATTGAGAGTCCTTCGGGAGTATTTTGAAATGGATCCCTCACCCACTTGTAACTTGATATCAGTTTGTCTTCAGCAAGAAAGTACTTTTTAAAATTCTTTGCTAGCATTGCTAAATGATTTCAATGGTTACAAAAACAACTTTTACATGTTGTTCTTCAGCCTTGTAAGTTTTAATACAATCATTCAAATTTGCAAACATTGTTAAGTTTTCTTGCTTTAAATTTCTGCTCCACAATTCCAATTTCCTAAAAAAAGCATTAACTTTATCACTCGTATCAATATATATGTGTATTTGCTCCGTGCAGTTGAAGATTCGAATTATTTAATTTCTCGAATATGTCGACCATGTAGCTCAATTTCAACACAAATAAACTATCGCGAAAATTCTCAGCTTCGGTCTGTTTTCCTCTTCTAGGAAAACGGCGATTTCTTCTCTTAATTCATAAACACGTTGCAAAAATTTCCCTCGTGATAACCATCTTGCCTCGTAATAAAATAGTGACACTGAATGTACTGTACCCAAATAAACACTGAATGTACTGCACCCATGTCTTTAAAAGTGCGGAAAAGATTCTTGATTTCAGGGGTCTCATTTTTATATAATTTACTACGGTTACAACCGTAGTTAACACAATATTCAAACCAGGACTCATTTCTTTGGAAGCCAAAGCTTCTCTGTGGATCATGCAATGTGTCCAGATGCACTGTGGCGATTTTTGTTTCACAAGTGCTTGAATACTTTGGAATCTTCCTGACATAGAACGAGCACCATCCGTGCATATTCCGATGCAATTTTTCCATTCTATGTTTGCCTCGTTCATAAAATCATTTAAGATAGCAAATAAAGCGAGTGCTGTTGCTTTGAGTTCTATTGGTTTGCAGAAAAGTAATTCTTCTACTACTGACTCACCACAAAATCTAACATAGGCAATGAAATGAGCATCTTTATTACTATCTGTTACCTCATCGAGTTGTATTGAAAACAATTTGTAACTCAACTTCGACAAAAGCTGACACTCTACATCTTCAGCTATATCTGCAATTCGACGGGCAACATTATCATTTGAAAGAGGTATAGACTGCATTTGTTTTGCAAAATTATCTTCAAACATAATTTCTACAATATCAATCGCGGCTGGCAAAATAAGCTCTTCACCAATGGTGTGAGGCTTTTTACATCTGACTATTTTATGTGAAACTTTGTAAGAGGCAATTATAGCTTTTCATTCACAGACAAAGTTTTTTTAAACAATGATTTTTGCTTTTCATATGATTTTAATTTTAATTCGAAGAATTATCTGGGTTTGTTTACGTACTCATTATGAAGCATTTCCAAATGACGTTTAAGTTTATTAGGTTTCATGCTGTCTGCCACCAACATTTTTGAGCAAATGATACACAGGGGCCTTTCTTCTTCATTTACTTCAGTACTAGTGAACCCAAAATTTAAGTATTCTTGAGAATATTTTCTTGATTTTATTTTCGGAACCACGCTTATCTGTGTACTTGTTGATGCTTGTCTATCGTCTAATGCTCGCTTACGCCTGCTTAAAAATTTATCCATGATTCTGCATAAGTCTGCTGCCGTGAATATTTATTACGGTGAATTGCAATTGCCCGAAAATATATATAATATACACATCCAGAATAGATTCAATAGCGATAGAAGGATCAACTCGAATGAGATTGTCTGGAATTGAAATTGGCGTCATAGAACTTTCTCCTTCTCCCTATGAGAAAACATTTGTTCATATCTGCGCACGCTCCTAGCTTAATTTTTTGCTGACCAGATAAATTCCAGACAACTCCAAACTTCTCGCGAAACCGTGAGAATGCCGAGATATAGCGGGACGCAAGAGCAATAAAAAAGCATAGGATTCTTGTTTTTTCAATGCTGAGGATCGGTGTTGCAAAATGTCAATAAATTTTGGTATTCTTGGTAATTTGTAAAGTTTAAAATTAAGGTTGTAGTGTAAGTTTAGCGCCAAAATACTCAAAATACATTGTTATTGTATATATTTTTTCGTATGCGGTGGGGAGGGGGGACGCGATGAAAATTATGATTGAAAATTGGGCCGTGAATACTAAAAGGTTGAGAAACACTGATGTATTATACACCAATTATTGAAATTTCCCTTAATATTTACTTCATACATATTTTATTATTAACATCTATTTTCCATTACAAAAATAAAACAATATAGCATAAATTTTATAAATTGCTAATCATACAACGGTTTCCATTTTGAGGAATTATTTTTTGTTCTGATAAAATTTGTGTTTAAAAGCGTGATATTAACTATACGGTACAGTATTTTATTATTTTATAACTAACCTTTGTCAAGATAATGTATTTTTAAGGTGATTTTTTTATGCAACGAAATGATAAAATAAAAAAATACTAAATATCAACAGAACACTATTTTATTTTTAAATTAACTTAAAGTAATTTATAAATATTTCAAGCAAACATTGATAGATTCGTTCAAATAATTAATATACTGTTACAATTACTTCGGATTAAATTATTTTTCGTACTATTGAATTTATATATTCTTTGTTCCTCACATAAACAAAATCACAAGATGCTTACTCACCGAAATACTGTTTAAGTTTTATTTGTTATACGGTATGAATTGGAATTTATACCAAGATGTGTGCCTCCCACTAACTTAAAATATGATTTATTAATTATCTCTGATTATAATTCATTAATACT
Source organism: Latrodectus geometricus (assembly GCA_026290005.1). Taxonomy (NCBI): domain Eukaryota; kingdom Metazoa; phylum Arthropoda; class Arachnida; order Araneae; family Theridiidae; genus Latrodectus; species Latrodectus geometricus. The sequence continues at coordinate 4,905 of JAPDSC010018405.1, forward strand.
TATGTAATTAATTCATATTTGAGCTCTTTGTAGAACCTTTATGCCAAGATGTAATAATTTGTAGAAAACCAAGATTATTTTCAAAAACATTTTTGCTTGAAGAAAAAAGTTATTTAATTTTTTTCTTTTGAAAATTGTCATTCCCGAATTTTCATTATAGGAAAAAAAAGTTATCCATAGTAGATGATCATTTTATTTTTATAGTATATTTTTTAAATTACAATTTTATACTCTTTTTTTCCTATTTTTAAACAGTATTGCTTTTGTTTGTTCCAGATATAATATTGCCATTTTCCATTCTCCACTGCTCATAACGGCCAAAACAATTGCAAAAATTCATTAGAACTTGGTTAAAAAACATCAAATTCATAATTTTATTATTTTGTAACTAAAAAATGTTTTCAAACTTTATATATCAAAATATTGTTTAGCTTATTTATAAATCAAAGTTCATTAAATGATGTAAAACATTGTTCTAAGTAGTTGTTAAATTATTTTTCAGAGTGTATGTATATGTTAATTAGAAATACTTCATGGTTTCATTTTTAAACTAAGACTTCATACCAAAGCTATTTTATTGTTGTATGGTGTTTCCATTAATAGTTGCATCTTTTTTCCTGCATCCATTTAATTTTCTTCTTTCACTTTATAATGAGATTAGACCATGATATATGTGTTCAAATGTATACAATTCTACAAGCGCAACTGTAAAATTACATGTTTCAAATTTCAAATTTATCTTCATTTAAAAATTTATTATTTTTCTAATTTTCATTATGTTATTAACATGTTTGGTATGTAATATAGAAAATATGTATTTCATGCATGTATTTTTTTCTTTAATTTAGTATTTGAGTTTCCAGTTAATAAAAAAAGTAAATCATACAAATCTAGGTTTTTATTTTCTCTGATTAATTCATAGGCAAATTATTCTTGCCGAAAAGTGTAATGTATAAATTTATTAAACTACATTCAATATATATTAAGTGGAACGCAGCAAAAAACGTACATTCCATTCAATGGTCATAGTTTACTAAAACATTTGACACTCATATTATATTTTTCACAGTTTCTTATGATTATCAATTACTTGATTAAATGAAACTAAGCTTTTTTTATTTTTATAATTATAATAATTTATAAAAAAAATTCTTTGTTGAAAATAATTTTAATTATCTATGAATAACCACATTTAAAGAAATGTCCATAAGAAGTAAAATAACCACTGAAAACATTCTCACAATTATCCAGCAATAACTATTAAGACTTTGTTTCTTTATGACCACAGAAAGTGGATACGGGTCTATTGTGAATCAAGGTAGGCCCATTTTTCATCATGAGTAACGACTGCCGTCTGTCACATGATGAAATTGATTTTCGTGCAGCTTTCATTGACCAGGTGTTCTCTGACAGAGCTTTAAGACTTGTAATACGAGACAGAATGATGGTTGACCAAAGTCAAAAATATATTCTTATATTCGTAACGGAGAATTTTTTAGGTATCTTATTGTGGGAAAGAATTTTTTCTTTATAAATATTTCCACTGCTTTCTTTAACAGAAATTTATATATAATCAGTTTTTTGTTTACATAATTTTTTTTATTCTAAGTAGAATTAAGAAATAGATTATTCTAAGTAAAATAAAGAAATAGATTATTCATTCATTTTTTTCAAAACTAATAAATATATATTTTTATTATGGATTTGTTTTGCTGCATATTTTGTGGTTTAAAAATAAGTGCTAATCTGTAGCACTGTATAATGATATCTGTAATAGTAAATGCTAAACTGTTGCGTCTACAATATATCACAGGAATATCATATCAATATAAAGTTTGTAAAATAGTTTTCTGTAGTAGTTCTCCTAAAATAAATTAATGTATTAAGCATTATAGGAATATTGTAAATGTGTATTTTGCTATAAATATTTTAAGAGGTAAAAGAGTTTTGGAATGATACACCATAATTTATTATTGGAGATTCATACTAAAATATTTCAGTGTAAATTAAACAGATATGTTTTATTTTAATTGGGAACAAAAGTGAAATGTATAAAAACGTTAAATTTACTTGAAGGATTTATTAACCTGAGATATTTCAAATATACTTCACTTCACTTTTTGTTTGATTTTATAAGGACTGTTAAAACTCATACTTTGAAAATGTGAATTGCTTGTATTTACCTATGATTAATACAAAATAATGTTAAGCATTCGAGTTATTAAGAAATTAAATTAGTTAAATTGATGTTAAAATAAAGGAAAAAATTAATCTTATTAAAGCTAATTTTATATATTTTAAAGTAATTCAAAATGAATGATGTATATTACATTTCAAAGCATCAAAGTAAATAAAACTGGAAAATATTTTTCTTTACAATCAAATATATCTTTCCTATCACAGAAATGTGAAAATTGGAAAAGAGACTACAATCAGTCTAAATTATTTAGCAATGTTATTTAGATAGCATCAAAAGTATTTAGGGGATTGAATTTAATTTAATCTTAAGTCAATTTTATAGAATAGAATTTATGTAGAACACATTAAGTTTAATCCCCAGCACTATTTATGGCACTTTGAAGAATTTTAATCAATTAACTTGAATGTATATCTCTGTGAGTATATATTTTGATTTATTTTTCAGTTGATTTGAATATATTTTAGTTTCTTAATCTCGTACCTAAGCAAATATAAGTAATTACAGCAGGAAATATACTATTTCTAAATAAATGAGTGTATTTTTAGGATTAATAATCACATGTAAAAAAATCAAGATAAAAAATTTACATAAAAACAAGCATCACATTACAGACAATAAAAGGCAAAGCAGTTCCGAAGAAAAAGATATTTTTTTATGCACAAAAAAAACTTGTATAAATAAATTACTATTTCATAATGTAATGAATATAAAAAACATTTTTTTTTTTTTTTTTTTTTTACTGAAATAAAAACTTAAAAATTATTTTTCTATTTTCCTTTACATAATATTTATTGTTCGGGAAATATGTCTTTTGAAAGTTAAATTTATAACACTAATTATTTTATTGGAAATAATTTTAAATGTTTTAAAATCAATTTAATTTCAGAGGAAGTTGTATAACAGCTTTTGAAATACGATTATATTTTTTGTAATACTTTAGTTTTGTACAATACTTGATATTTAAAACAATTCTATTTTTATAAATTCCTTACTGTATAAATACTTTGCTAATTTTAAGTAAATTTATTCGAACGTAGTACTGTGTTTATGGAAATGCGATACATATTTTCTTTATATATAGCATTATATTTTGCTGCTTAAATATTTTTAGAAATTTTCTTTATAGATATTATTATCAATTTGTTTCTGTTTCCATATAACTTATCTAAAAATAAGTAACATAATTTCTTCTTACACTCAATTTTATCAGTTTAATAACTGCTACTTAAATATGATTGTGTAATGTTACAGAAAGGGTTGAAATTGATTAAGTAAAGTATATTTTAATGAAAATATATATAGTTAAAAAATAAATTTAAATGCGAATTAGTAGTATGTTTCATTTTTTGAAAAAATCAAAGAGAAAGTATAAATATAATACTCGCCAATACATAGACTATCTACCTCATATAAGTATTTGGAAGAAAAAGTAAGAAATTTAGGTAATAAAATTTTAAGTATTATAAAAAAAATTATATGCTTTGAATATTCTTACATTTTGAGATAAAAAAGAATGAAGAATTAAAAATTTACACTCTATTATATTTCCATATACAAAATTTACTGCAAGCGCGTTCAGTCAGTATATAATTATATTATTATTATTTTAAACTGAAAATTAATATGTTTATAATGTTAATGAGTTTAAAATAATATGTATTTTTAAGCTACTAGATATTTAATATAGGTATCAGATTTGAATTAATGTAATAATACATAAATCGTGATTATAATAAATTTGAAGTGTAACCGATAGAAAATTTGTGAAGAAAAATTTCTAAAAAGAATTTATATATTTATCATTTCTCCAACATTTAACTTGGAACATTGAGGAAAATAATCATTTAATTAACAAAAAAAATTACTTTTATTAAATTAAAAATAGGAATGTTAATTACTTACTTAGTGGTATATTTATGATGATTTTTAGAAGTACTATACATATTCTATTTCTTTGTTCTAGGCAAGCTTTTTTTAAAGCAAAATTTGAATATAAAATTCAAATTAACTTCCTTTTATGTAAAAAAAGATATATGTTTGGATTCGCTTATTTTGTATTATTTTAATATTGATCGCACTTAAGTTATTTAAAAATTAATAAATAAAAAGCGACAAGAATTAAAAATGTGTTACTAAAAAACTGAGGAAAGAGAGAGTTGAAATTAAAATTTATCATGGAATCAAATATTTTAAACGATTGTACTAATTATATGCTTATTGATTAACCGAAAATATTTACACCGCAACATGAGCTTTGTTATTTAAAAACAACATGAATTTAAATTATGTTGAACAAAGGTAAAATTTACTTACGTAAGTGTACGGAATAATCAAAATTATAAGCGTAAATTTAAGGGTATGTGCACTTTTAAAAACTAATTTAATAATTATGAATATAAAGTTTAAGTTTTTGAACAAAATTCAGTCCTATTTTAAATGTAATTTTATAATGATGTGCAGATATACAGTTTATTCAAGACAAAAAAATATACAACTTTCTGTAATATATTACTTATTACTAATTATACTTGTATCGTATTAAAATCTAAATATTTTTAACATTTTGCTACAATAATAAGAGTAAAAAAATTATAGGAGTTAAAAGAAATGAAAGCTGAAGTAGAACTTCAAAACTTGTGGAATTTGTGAAAAATGGAGTGGAAAGGAAAAACGTCTTAAATTTTCAATAATTAAATAATTTAATTTACATTTCATATTAACTGATATTTATATTTTAAAATTATTTTATAGCTGAAAACAAATACGTCAAAAAAATAAAATGATAATAAATTAAAAGAAATATCTTCCAATATCCTGCTTGGACTATCTTGCAGCAATTTTCATAGTAAATCCTTCCGTGCTTCAAGAAATTTTATTTTTAGATTATATCTAAAAATAATGTTATAATTTATGAAGAGAACGTCTCGTAAGTAAGGCAAGGGCAAAATTGTTTTTTTATTAATATAAGTCTTCTAAAATTATTATTCAATAGGATAAATTACTCATTAAATAACACTGAATTAGCTAACATTAAAATATTACATATCGTGGAATATTTTCATAATGAGATGTGTTGGAATATATATCTATCCCATTAAATAAATATTTATTACATTGTTATCTTTTGGTTTTGAATACAAATAAAACGTTTTTTGCTATGTTTTAGGTATGCAATTACATATTTCAGTAAAACTGATGATAAAAACAACTTTATATGCATTTATCAACATACACAAACATGTATATAATTTTTTAAAAAATAAATTAATAAATAGATGTTCGATAATATAATCTGACTACGAAACTTGGAAATGTATGTGAAAGTATTTATTTGAAAGCTTTAGTTATCTATTAAAAGTTTAATATATAATTAACTATTGATTTATATTATTATCTCCATTAAGTAAAATATTGCTTATCTTTCATTTCTTCAATAATAATATTTTTGAAATATATTTCCTTTATTTTAAATAAATATCCATCATATTTGCATCCTTTCATTTTACCAATACAATTTGATTTTCTTTTCTTTTGCTATATTTTATATACACAATTTTATATTTCAGTAAAACTGAAGATAAAACAATTATGCATGTATTTATCCACATACAATTATGCACGTATTTATTCACATGTATCCCACAAATATGTACAATCGATTGTTTTTTTTAGAAAAATAGATGCTTGATGCTATAATCTATCAACGGAATTTGGAAATAACTGAGAAAGAATTTATTTAAATGTCTTAATTATATACTAAAATTTAAATTTTTAACTTCCTTTAAATGAGATTGAAAATGCATTAAGTGTAACTAAATATCATGAGGTTGATATAAGGTTTTATCATATAAGTAAACAGAAACTTATGGGAAATACCCTATTTATTCTCCTTAATTCAAAATTCCATACTTATTTTTAAAACTAAAATACAAACATACTCTTGGGTTTTCTTTAAAGTATAAAATTACATGTCTTATTTTATAATGACAGTCATACTTTTTTATTTTGCTAAAAGGATATTAAGTTTCCTATTTGAAAGGACCTTTGCAATTCTTGTACACTGGTAAATATTATGTTAAAATATCTTAAAACATTTTATAAAGGGAATTATTGGTAACAAAATTAGCTCTTAAATTTAGAAGAAAAACTTAACATTTAATTCTTTTTTTCTTTTTTACATTTAAGAGTAAATTAAGTATACCAGTTATATTCCTCTTTCATTTTATGAGGATAATTTTTTATTTATTTATTTTTTTTTATTTTTTTATATTAACTATACCCCTATATTTATAAATTGTAGGTAATCGTCTTTATAAATATTATAATGCATTTAGAAATATATAATATCAAAAAATATTACAATGTGAGTTTAAATCATTTTTCTCTAAATGCAAAAGACTTCTGATTTTCTGCTCCAGAAGGACTTATGAAAAGATTCATTGTTTTCGGTGAATTAAAGGAAAGCTATTTAAAAAATAAAGGAAAGGAACACTTTTGAGAGAATTTGTTATAATTTTATGAAATTTTTATTTCAATATAATTGTTTAATTTTCTTATCAAATAATTCTTTTTCATTTTTTTAATATTCAAGCAAATGCCATTATTATGAATTTTAAATAGTTACAAATGCTTTCTAGAAGGAATAATAAAATTACACACATTTCAAATAAATTTTATTCTAAAGATTTTTTAATTACTGTTACAAGTGCAAAATGGAATAATTTTCCAAAATTGGCAATCGATGATAAATATTCAAAATTAAACATTTAAAACCTTGTTACATTTGTAAATTGAAAAAAATATTAACTAAATTCAGAATACATTTTTTAAAACAATAAGTTAATCTCAGTTGAGATTCTGCTTCATTTCAGACTTATAAGTATGCAAACACTTTTAGTATATGCCAATTATAGGTCCAGATAAAGAAACTGCAAAAAAATAAAGTTGTATAATAACTCAGTGTTATGTAATATTTCATAAACATCATTTCTGTGTACAAAAAGTGCTTAGACTTTCGGTGTGTTATGGATCCAAGATAAAAGTTTATTCAATACCATTAAGTGTATAAATGGGAACAATTCACTATTGTCACGAGAACTATAAAATGGAACAATTGAAAACAGAACTTATTTGATATTCGGAAGTTTATCTTCCTGTAATCACTTGAAAGATAGAAACATTTTCTAGCCAACTAAAAAAGGTCTGTTTCAAATGGCTCATCGCTCATAACTTTTTATTTCAATGAACGATAATGTTTTTTCCATTAAAAATTCCAGAGAAATCTCCACACGTTGCGATCAACCAACATTTGTAAAATGATATTTACCAAATATTCACAAAATAAACAAATGCGGTAATTCTAAAAACATATGTAGATTATATATTTATTTAAACTATCCTTTGCATACAAATACGATGAAAATAATTTAAATGTTTAAAACATTTTGAAAAAATGATTATTCAGTAATGTGACATATAAATCAGTTTTATTATGTACCAATCTTATCATTTCATTTATTATCCACAAAGTAGACACAGATTTATTTTATTAACTTTCTAAGATATTTGCATAAGCCTTAATTTTTCTTTGAAAATAATCATGTAGTAGTTGATTTTTTTGTATATTTATGAGATGTTATATTTTGGTTTGATGATGAATGTAAAAATTACTAAAAGTATTTTTTTCAAAAAAAAAAAAAATACTAAATACCTGTTTAACATATAATCATTATTTTCATAACTAAACTCATATTTGCAAACACAAAATAAATTTTAAAAAAATCATAATCACAATTTAAATCAGATATTAATAAGAATCAGCTTGATAATTATTTGAATAATTTTATTTATTTACGTAACTGCAGAATTATGATTGCTAAAACTGAACTCATAAATACAAATATTCTAAACTGTTTGTTGTCATAACATATCGTATAAGAAAACTTAATGTATAAAAAATTCGTTCTCTCTCTCTCTGTTTTATATTTTATTTAAGTGTTCACAATTTCAAAACAGATATTTGCTAGTTTGGTTTATATTTAAAACTTTTATTACTTCCTTTGATGTTTAGAATATGTTAATTTTGATTACGACTATAATGATTCAATTTATTTTTAATTTATTATTTCCTTTAGAAAAATATTTTATTTTTGAATTTTGAATCACACATTTCAGTTCAAATTTAAATTTTAGAGCTCCTTTTACACTTTTTGGCTCTTTCAATTCCATGTTTTTTAAAAATATACAGAACGTATTTATAATGATATATATTTTGCCGGTTAATAAATTTCATGTATTTACATTTTGATATAATGATATATTATTTTTGAAAACTACAATCATTTGAAAATATATAGGAATATCTATTTTAATTTTGGGAATGGAAAGAGAATATTTTTCCAAGGAAAAACATTTTTCTGTAAACAGGTATTGATATCACAATATCAAAGTGAATACTGCTTATGTCATTTAAAGCTCACATGTTTTAATATTTTCTTCAACAAAAGCTTTCATTTTAAGAATTCGAGATAACATCAAATATATGCTCAAACATATTTTTTTTTATTCTAGAAACTCTAATTCCTCATCAATAATCGATTTATTGTGCAACAGTGCTTTTAATTTGATAATAATAAAATCTCAATTCTTTGAATTCGAAAACAGTTTTCAGAGGAAAGAGCACTGTGTTCATAGAAATGCGCCTAAAATTTCAATAACTGCATTAAATTAAATCTTACAAAGGTAAAGATAGGGGACTTCGGGGAATCCTGATTTTGAAAAGTTATATTCGAAAGCAATTTTCTAATTTTAAATCAAAAGCCTTCAGGGATAAAAGATATAGATTTTAAAGGAAACCAGCCGCTTTATTCGAATATTCCTCATTTGTAAAAATGCTGCTCTACAATCTCTAAGGAAAGATCATTCTTTCTAAGGATTTGAGTGCCTTATTATTGTATTTTCGGTTGCTCAAAAAGAGTCAAATTACTTCTAGCATATCATTTTTGAAGATTATTTTATGCTGGTGATTGAAGATACGCCCACAACTCCTTTTTGCATTTAAATTTTTAAATTTTCAGAAAATGTTGAAACTTTTGTTTCTTGTAAACCATATTTTGAAAGAAAATGAAATATTTAGTTTGGTACCTTTTAAACTTGCTATTTCTACATTTCTTGGAATGTCCAGGCTTCTTTAAATGCAATATTCAATCAAATAAAGTATTAAATACTTAAACTTTCACTTCATTAAACGTGCTAATATAATTAAATATACACATAGTAATTGCAAATATTTTCTAATTTTTTTTTTATCATGAAGCCAATTGGTTTTTAAATTTATATATATTTGAAATAAAGTAATTAAAATTTAATATTTTTTTCACAAGAAATAAGAAATAAATGTTGGTTTACCTGATATGTTTATTTTTATATATAACTATTATTTAATCGTTATATGGCACACTTTCCTTGTTGCTTAAGACTTCCAAATTATAGCAAACATAATTAAAATATTATTCAAATACAATGAGAGTTTAGAATAATTTTTAAATGTTACAATAAGATATAAGGGATGCAATTTTTTAAGTTGAAAATAAAATCAAATTAAGAAAATAGTAAATAATAATGATTAAGTGAGAATGTTTAACATTAAAGAACAATATTAGAAATTATTTCCGAGTACAGTATTTTTAAATTAAGTAGTATTTGTTGTATATAAATTGACCATTTAATGTTTTATATTGAGATTAAATCATTTTATTAGGAATTATTAATTATTATTTTATTTAATAAAAACATTTTAAGCCACAAATCTACATTTAGTTTATATTTCGATTTCAATTCAAAGCATTTGTCCTAAATGTTTGTATTTTAAAATAAATTGCATATGATTTAGCTAATACCAATATGCCCTTATTTTGCATAAAGCAATTTTATTTTAATTGGTTTGAAATTCCTCTCAGATAAAATATTTCTGAAACCATATGTACTAAAAATATAATTTAACAAATAATTTTCAGAAAATACAAATTTATTTGTGGTAACCAGTTACAAAAAAGGACACACCAAAGTGACTTAATCTCTAAAAAAATAAATGATACCATTTTATTGAAAATAAGAATCCATTTCAAATCAAATTTAAAAATATCATATTAATAAAATTATACGAAAAATAATTTCAGTTTAATTCAACATTTAAAATATAAAGACTAAATCTCTAACTACTTTTTGTAAGTTTAAAGTGAAAGAAATAATTAAAAACTAAAATGACTTAGCTAACAGAATGTGTAATCTTAGAAAAACTAAATTTCAAATACAATAATTCAAATAAATTAAATAAATTAATTAAATTTCTCATAAATTAATTTATTATTGTTTCTTAACTTTCATTTATCAGCAATGAACAGGATAATTTTATCACTGCATTTTCACCAGTCACGTGGAATGCAACCTTATAATATTTAGTTGAATGTAAAATTTATAATATTTTCTCCACTTTTTTTCTTGAGGAATTTCTTTCCAAGAGATAATTATAAAATTATTTCATAATGGAATTTCTGAAATTAATATCATTTTAATGAATTCTTCTTCAATTTTTTTTATTCTAGAATTCTTCTAATCAGTATTGTTTTAAAAAAAATTAATATAAACTTACAAAACATGTATACTGATTTGCGTTAGAATTTATTTCAAGTCATTTATAGATTTTATGTTTTCAGTGTTTCAAACAACTTTCATCGAAATTTTCTTACTAAATCATAGTTTATATATCCAATTATAAAGGTAACTATATTCTTAAAAGTGGATATTTAAAATATAAAATATATTTTAATGCATAATAAGAAATGTATCTAGTTATTAAAAATTGGCAGAGTACTTACTAATTACAATGTAATTTTAACAATTTTAAAATAAACAGGAGCAAAATATTTTCCTTTTTAATTAACATTTTAAAAACATAACTGATATTTGCAAAAAAATTAAAGAAAGTAATCTAAAAATCCTGTAAGTATTATAAATATGGAAAGCAATATATTGTCCTCTAAGTATTTAAATTTTGAACAGTTTAATGCTTTTTCTCGTTTGGGAATATGCTTCATAATTTTTTATAAGTTTTTTTTTTTTATCGTGAATGATTATATTATAGTATTTTTAACAAATCCAGATTGTTAGATAATTTAAATGGAAACAAATCATTATTTAAACACATATTATGAATATTAAAATTCAGGCATATATCTAGAAATATGAACAAGTATGCTAATTACAAATGCATGAATATGTGGACTTAACTTCAAATGCTATACTTCAGATATAGTTTATTTTATTATTCAATGCCTTCTTCTAATCATTAAAATAATAGATGGACTTATAAAATAAAAATAATCTATTAGATTATTTATGATTGATTGATGTACAGCTTATATGTTATAGAATTCGATAAGTTTTAGATAATAAGTTTAAATACGGTTTTACTTATTTTATTACATTTGAAACATAAAGCAAGAAAAAAACACAATTATCGAGTAAATTTTATTTTATACTAAATAAAAATATAATAGAATACTAAAAGTATAAAATGTCGCATTCATGTAACAATTTATTTACCTTAAATGCCTGTTAAACCATTTTTCATTTCTGATAAATATATTTCTTATAAACTACTTTAATAAAATTTCTGTTTTCGTATTTGGTAAAGTCATTTATCTCAAACTCTTACAATTGCCCAGTCTTCACGCTTCAGATGGAAAATATGTATTCAGTATATATCGAGTCATTTATCATGTTTACGATGACGTCTGAAGTATTTATTCCACGCGTTTCCTTATTGATATTCAATTAAATAATGAAATAAAAACATTCCGCTTCGAGTTTGAATGGTGAGTAATCATCTAACAAACAATACAACACTTTCTCGAAATGTTCAAAATTATTGCGACCTATTTCAAGCAATCATACGAATACAAATGACACATCATTTCTAAAGCTAAATCAAGCATCAATTTTATTTACTCTTCAATTCTAAAATAATGCTCAGATGATAAATAGGAGAATTCTTGAATGAATCAAGCGTGAATGATACAACAGCCAAACAATAAATATTAAATTACGGTATTCAAACTTGTTTTTTTCCTTTACAAAATCATTCCGGAAATTTGTTGGCGATTATTTTTGTTATTAAAATTGCTTCTATGACATACTGCCGATAGAATAAAATTTTATTTACATTCTCTGAAATTTAATGTTTTCATGATCACTCAATTATTTGAAAGGTAGAAATTTGCATAATGTACAACTATTCAATTTTTTAATGAATATCATAAAATAGTTTTTATTGGAATAGTTTGTTGTTAGAGAGATAAGTCAATATGTATGTCAGCTAAGTAAATTACAAAGAATAAGAATTTATCTTTCTCTTATAGTTTATAAAGTTAAATAATTTAGAATATAAGTACACATTCCACATTAACTGGTATTAAGTAAATTACAAAAGTGTGTATTTTATGTAGTAAATTTTATTTCAATATTCAGAAAACAATTCACTTAACCAACTACAACTGATTATCAAATAATTTGAGTTTCACAAGTGAACAGATTAATTTTATTTCAATGTATGTATTATTCTCTAAATGAACAGGAATAAGTTATTTCAAAAGTAAAATTTGAAAAAATAAAACGGGTCAAATGAATGATACTAAGAATTAAGTGTTTTATTGCAATAATCTCTAATTATAATTTTATATACATTTAGTGCTTTTAATAATTTCAAATTTTTTCTATTATTTGAATCAGTTCCTTTAGGTCTGTTATTTAAAGTTTTAAGAAAATATTTAAAAAAAAAATAAATAAATAAATAGAATCCAAGCAAAATTGTTTTTATTTCGCTTATTTACATTCTCAATACCTTTTTAGAAACATAGACTATTTAATAAATAAATTTTCGAAAATATTTTGAAAGGAATCGTTTAATACTTTTTAACATGCATGTCAAAATAATGAAGTCTCACGTCCTAATACATTTATTTCAATGAACTATTAATAATGTTATAATGTGTAATTTATAATTTTGATAAGCAAAATTTATTTTTAGACATTTCTAAATACCACGCTTAATTTGATAATTTTAAAAAATGCAAATTTACAGACATGTGAATCTTTAAACTATTAATCTGATGTGTGTGAGTAAGCCTAAAACAATTTTTCATACTTAGATATTTTCTACATTCCACGATTATATAATATACATCCGTCTATGCATAGGCTTTATTTAACATCAGTTTTAAAGTTAGATGTAATCATATATGTACTTAATGTTACCTATAAAATTGTAAAAATTAAAATATAAACATTAGGGTGAAAATTAAATTAGATAGATATTTAAAATTTCACATTATAATAACTAAATATCAAAATTATTTATTTTAGTGATCATATATGCAAGTTGATTTAAAAATAATTTGTTATAGAATATTATAAACGTAGTGTCTTTAGATAAGTAAAAGATGCGGTATATTATGCACAAGGTTTTTCCTTTTCTAATTAATATCAAATAATGAATTAAATTAAAAGAAATATATTAAAATAAAATTTGAATTCAGAGGGAATATTTTTCTACTTCTTAACGATACCCTTACTTAAGGTTTAATGTAATATATACACACTATTTATCCAAAGAATCATCGGGTATTTGGCAAATATTATTTATTTTTCTGCAGCATATAATATTTGCTTTCAAAAGTAAGTAAGTGGACGTGACAGAAACACAAAAAAAAAAAAAAAAAAAAAAAAAAAAAAAAAAAAACTTTTATTTTGGAAAAAGCTTGTCTAAATCAAGAACAATATCTGTACGATTTTCTGCATGCATCACACATGTTATAGTTTGTATTTTTAGTTTTATCTTTAAAGATCAGAAAATGTTCACTCATATTTTTCTTAGGCTTCATGGATGAGCAATTTCGTGATATACCATAGATGTCAAATTTTTCTATGGGTATTTTTTTTCCTATTTTACATTATACAAATCAATTTTTAATATATCTACACATTTGTTTTTAAATTTAAGTTTTCAACAATATTTACTATCACTACAATTTTTTTTTAACTTTGTTCAAATTAGTTATTAAAATGTAAGAATTATAATGTAATATAAGTCCAATATTTGTTAAAATTCAATTTCTTTCCTATATGTAAAATATTTATTTATATGTACTTATGTCTTTATGTTTGAATACAATATTATTGTCTTAATTATAATTTTAAAATAATAATTTATATCCTTAGATAACATTTTTTGAATATTAGATGTGCTTCTTTTTAATATATGTAATATTTTACAAACAACCATATTTAATGAAAATATAAATCATATGAAAATTATAATCTATTTCATAATAGAGTTATGTTAAATCATTTAAATTTATATTGATATTCTGCTTCATATTTCAATCTTTAAGCAGTTACTTTTCTGTCGAATTACAATAATTTTCATGCTATTTTTTTAAAGTATTCATAATCTGCTACATTTGTATCTTAGTTGATGATAATAATCATTATATTAGAAGATAACCATTGCAAAGTAAATATATTCGTTCACTTCTGAGAAGAATTGTCATCAAAAGAATGTAAACAACATAGCTGGCAAAACATTCCATAGATATCACCTTATTAAGAACTGGTAAAAGTAATAGGAAGAGCAGTTTCAATATTACAATATTCCATAATTGATACTAATATTCATCATTCAGAAGTGCATATTTTCAGTAAAGTGTTTTATATAAATACAATTAATTTCAGAGATTTCCCAAGTAAATAATTGTCATCAATGACAAGTGTGGATCATGCATAAAGAAAATATTTGTATTTCTATTACTTATTTTGCTTGGTTAAGATTAGTTACAATATAGAAGCTCTATGTCTTGAGATTAACTCTGCTATTTGCATTCATGCAACATGCTACATAAGATGTAGAAACATTTTCAGCAATATTTAGAATTATTTTATTAGTCAATTATTAAGAACTGTTTTTAGTGACCTATAGCATTATTAAAAAAAACACAATTGTGTTTGAATCTATTATTTTATTTACATTCTTTAGTTTTAGAGAGTTATTTATATATTGTTTCCTTTATTTTACATTAACATATAAATACTACAAAATGTATTTTGATAACTTATTTAAATTTAATCATTTATGCTTATTTATGTTGCTTTAATGATACATTTATTGCTTATTTAATATTTTTTTTATATTTATTTGTAAAAAAATCTCGTATAGTGTGATTAATCAACTAGTAGTTCTCACAAATTGTAAATGTTTCTCAGGGTATTGCATTAGACTTAAAAAAGACATTTTATAGTAAACAATTAAAAAACTAACTTCCATCAAATGTATTCTCTGGTTGATAAATTTGACAATTTACAGTAGATATTAAGGATTATTTATCTTTAATTCTTTTTATGCTTAATAAATCGGATTAAATTATAAATGATTTAATCTTCAATTTATTTATATTTGATAAGTTTTCAGTAGATTTAACTTAGTTTCTTTTCAATTGCAAATACTACCTGAAGCATATTTTTCTGCCATATTTCCTAGACTTTTACGTTTTTCTTATGTATACATATGCATTAGAAGAACTGATTGAATATCTTTTCTTAAGCCTTCTTCTAAATTAGTTTTATTGTAGAAAATTTATTTACGTCCTATTGCTCAAAATTGTAAAGAGTATTTCGTATAACAAAAGCTGATATTTACACTGTTTTTCATTTTTTTTTTAAAATTGGTTCTTCATTTTCATTTATTTCACTCATACATCATTGCTCTAAATATATAAGTTGAATTATTTTGATAAATAAATTAGGAATTCGATGAACTGTAAATGTTAAAAAATTACTCTTTTAAACCATGAAAACTAGGAAAAATTGAATAAAAAAAAACGAATACTTTTTAGAAAGAATATTGACAAAAATTGTCTTAATGCTGGAGATTCCACCAAGATTCCTCGACTGCGACCAAACATGAGCTAGAATAAATGCTTACAATTATTTGTTAAGTAGCTACAGTTTCTAAGTATATTTTTTCCAAGAAACTTTTCAGACATATTTATTTATTAGTTTTCTTTCCTCGCAAGCATTTGCATTGCATGAAGAAATGTAATCCGCTTCAGTTTTCAACGCGAGATAATACAATACCGTACCCATCTGGCGAAAAGAGAAAATGAAAAAAAAAATTCCAGTTAAATCCGGTTCAGGTTAGACAGGTTTACCTTTTAAGCCGGAAAGAAGTTTTTCGTTTCTTTCTACTTTTGCAACCGCTTCAATCAACTCGTGGCTCTGACTTACAAAAAAATAATAAAATGAAATCCGTAACAAAAATAAAATATTAAAAAGCTGCGTAATTTTTTTTACTTCTTCAATTTGGGATTCTTTCTTCCTCACGAAAAGAAACTTTTCATTTGTTTATTCTAAATTTCAGCAGGTTCTTTTATTGTGCTTTTTTTTCTTCAGATTCTGATAATAAGAAAGGTTATGGAAAATACCTTCGGAGCAGAAAATAAAAATTTTCCAGTTTTTTGGTTAGAGAAAATATTTACTTCTTTCCAGAGAACTGTGCTATTATTCACGACGTGAATTTGAAACCTAGAATTGATTAATTGGAGTAAGTCTTACTGGAAACTTTTTATCAAGTTGAAATATACATTTTACATTTTCTCATAGGTTCAGAAATGCATAAGAACAAAAAAGTCATAAGCTTAATTGCATTAAGTTGTCAAGTATGTCGCGACATTTCGAAACGAGCAAGAAATAAATATTGCTAAGAAAATATTTACTTTCATGCATTTTTATTTTCCTATTTTTAAAGTTTTGTATTATCTAATGTTTTATATTTATCCACGTAACAGTTTATTACTAATAAAAATTAAACGATACCATATATAAATCCTTATTTTTTTATTTCATTTAAAGTTTAAAAATACAAAGAAGTTGTTATTATTTTTAAATATAAGAAACAAATTAATATCTTTAATTATAACTAATTAATTGTTTATTATAATTTCATTCCAAATAGTAAAAAATGTTTTATTAGCTCTATTAAATTCTGCATAATACATTTATTGCAAATGTATTATTTTTGTTTTGGTTTCTGTAAAAAAAAATGTATTTATTTCATTTTACAGAACAGCTATGGATATTTATATGTATATTTTGAATTTCAATTCATCTTTAAATGCTGGCAAATGTTTTCTTCATTAATGGATTTCAAATTTATTTCTGAAATAATAACCATGAATTAAATAAAGAAAGTATTTGCAAAAATGCCTTCAAATTAACAATTAATATTTAAAATGAAACCACATTCAATTAGAACAAGATTATCCTTGTCATGTGACAAAACTACAAGTGCTTAGTTGCAAATATTAATTATTTTCATAAAATTATAAGAACATCATTGTTCTAAATTAATAGGAATAATTGAATAAAACTTATTTTTAATGCATATTTTTAAAGCAAATAGAAAGCAGAATCTTTGATGTATATTATACATAGCACATTATAATTGGCTTAATTTCAGTTTCGATTTTGTTTGAAACCAGTTTAACAGAATTTACTACGAATGTTGAATAAAATTAATTTACATGTAGTATAATAGCTTAAATCAAAGTTCTTCTTCCTTTTAAACCCTACGTTTGCTCAGACTGTATGGTTGCTTCAATCGGAAGTCATCTAAACTTAAATGGCACACTTTCTTTGAGAGTATAATATTTATATATTACTGATTTTAGTAACATATGAGAATAAATTAGGGCAAATATATATTCAAGTATCTATAAATTACAGTATTTCCATTAAAGTGCTTTATTATTAAATGATATTAAAAATTTTATTTGATTATATCTCATATAGCATTATATTTCTCCATTCTTTTATTTGAGTATAAGTTTCGAAGTAAATACTACATAATTTAAATGAAAAAGTTTTCATATTTTCAGAAATTTTAAAATAAATGTTTATCCATTTTTATTACCCAATATTGCATACTGTGTAGAAACAGAAAAAAATACTTTGTCATTAATACTTTAATTAATTATTGATTGCTTTGCGTAAGCACATAAATAAATAAAATATTGAAATACATTAAAATATTTTTAAACAATAGTCTTTTATGATAATTTTTTTTAATTTAGAAATATATCTTGCAAGTTTTCTTAATTATATTCTTATGCAATTATAAAAAATGTCAACAATGATGATAAAACAAATACTTACAATTAATTTAAAAA
>JAPDSC010018415.1:0-49989 GCA_026290005.1 Latrodectus geometricus
CTTGAATTCGTTATTTTTATTCTAAGAAATAGTGAGAACATTCTTTGTATTGCCTTCTACATTCCGCAGAGTAACAATGCTAGACTGATGACTCACTGGTCTACCGATTTCACATAACAACTTGGCTAAATTAATTAAATTATTTTTCTATTCTCTTAGACTCTCTTGTTTTTTTTTCTTCTATCCGATAAATTTGCTCATTATCCTACCTTTTCCTCCGCTGGGGCTGGTGGTGCGACAATAGCTCTCGTCCGTATCGTCCCTGCAGTCGGAGGAACCGTCGCACCATCCTTTCCGGTCAATGCACTCGCCGCTGTCGCAGGCGAACTCCGAGTACTCACAATGGGCTGAAAACAGAGAAACACATAAATTAGCAACACAATCAAAATACGGGCGTTTGTCACATAAATAACGAAGAATTAACATTGTACACGATCTCGTTGGGAAAAGGAGAATCATTATTCATGAAATCTGATGCTTATTCATGACTTGGTTTCATTGGCGGCTCTTTTATGAGAGCAAGTGCATCGCCAAACAAATATAAGAAGAAAGAAAAATGCTGTATTAAACAATATGCAAGAATAAAATATAATAAAGATAAATAAATCCAATATTTCCGTAGAATATATTAAGTTGGGGAAAAAGTAATCCATTATTTTTTCGGTAGACGTCTGTAGTGATCGATATCTCGTGAGGTATCTATCAAACAATTTCAGATGTGTGCTCATTGGAAAGGTGACATTTGACACTAAAATATCCTCTTCCGGTTTTTGTTTGATTAATTCAGTTACGAGTACAAGGTTTTAAAAATGGAAGACAACAAACAGAAAATTCGATACATTTTCGTATTTCTCTTGTAACGGCGAAAAAGATAGCCGGGTGGCTAAAATTGTGAAAGGTGTTTAGCGTCCTATATTAGACTGTAACAACCAGTTACGTACAATTTTTGTTTCATTGATTTCGTTCGGGTATTTTTGATGTTAGAGATGCACCTCACATGTGGATACAGCATCGTCGAAAATGTCTGTAAAATATCAAAAATGATTGAAGTTAACCGCATGTCAGCAGTCGTAACGCGCAAGACAAAAATCTACATGAAAACTGTTTTAAACCTTTTTACAAAGCGAATCCAAAAGAAGTTACATAAAGTTCATGTGAAAATAATGGATTTCTTTTTCCCCAAACAAATATTTTGGAAAATTTAAATATTTTCAATTTAAGAATTTTTAATGAATATACATTTTTTGAATAATTTTATTACTTTTTAGTTATTTTTCTTTAAAAGAACTAATTCGATCCTTAAATATTCCTCAAAAAGACACGATCATTTCTTTCTAAGCAGAAATTTTTAATTTATAGTTATTGTTGAAACAATAAATTTTTAAACAATGTAAATTACATTTTTATTTCAATATAACAGACAAATTTGCAAATTTCAAAGGCCTTATTAATTAACTTTATTTAAAGAATTAAGAATTGAAAAATAAAGTAGTCTTACATAAAAAAGATGCATAATCCTGTGCTGCTATTTTTTTTTTTTTACAAATATTTTTTTCTGCTTCCTTTTTCCCAAAAACTCAATTCTTTTAAACAACAACATTGCTGTTTTTATAAGCATAGTCATTATATGAAATATAAGTGGGAAAAAGTGGCTGAGACAAATATAGAACTTCAACCATAAAATTCAATATAAAGCTCTCGATGATGCAAAAAGTTTTAAATTCTTGAAACAGAAAAAAGTTTTCTTCTGAGAGCTGTATCTTCCAGAAACATTCACATTCCACAGATCGGATTTTTTTTTTATGGAAAGTTACGCTTGACATTATATTTTAGAGCAAAAATTCCATTAAAAAAATAGACCATTATGGGAGGTGGCCTTTGATACAGGTGACAGCATAATACTTAAATAATTTGATATAATCACGTCAATATAATTAATTTTTTTCCAGAGTAACTCAAGGAAGGAGCTCAAGACTGGGCAGTACATCGCATTCTCGTTCTAATGTCAATGTTTTTAGACTCATAAATCAGTCAGTTTAAACATTCGCTGAAAACATTGATACATTATTTATAACTCTATCAACTATTTCATGATACGAGAACATAAAGGAAAAAAGAGAGAGATTGACACAAATCCTTAATTCATGATTTAACGTCCTTGGCAAACTTTTTTTTTTTTTATCAAATTCGGTCGAAAAATTTACGACCTTCTGGAGTTAAAGTAGCAGAATGACAATTAACCAGATTGGGCCCTTTTTTACCCACCAAAAAAAAAAAGGTGTTGTCATTCCTGGGAACTTTTTCTCGATTTCTCAATAATTTATTCTGATAATATTCTGGAGGAAATGTGTGATTGTGATATTAATTTTCAAATCTTAAGCTAAAATACTGTCTCAAGCATCAAACTCAATTTAAAAAACAGTGTCGAATTACTGCTTTCAAAATTATCATTTCAATTATTTCTTACTGGAGCATTTAAAAAAATTTTAATGATTACTGCAATGTTTATTCTAAAATAAATAAAATAAAAAATAAGGTAGTAATTTTAAGAAATGAAAAATATATTGTGTGTGTCCTTTGTATATATTTAAAAACATTAAAAAAATAAGAAAATAACTGAATCGTTTTTTTTTTACCTCACAGCTTCCCATTTTGCGTAATTTTTAAAAATTTTATTCCAGCATTTTTATTTATTTTCATGATTCAATGATTAAATATTTTCGTGATTAAAAAAGCGTAGAGCCAAAGAGAAAGCCTGGACAAACATTTTGAGAAACAATAAACAGTCCATATGGGGACATAAATATTGTCTCTTATATAATTACTTTAAAATATAGCTGCATTATTTCATTCCAGCACAATTCCTATTTATATACCATATATATTTATATACCATATATATTTATATACTAGCACTTAAATTTCTCCAAAAAGATTAAGTTTTATACTAAGTAGGCATACTGTCTAAGCAGACCTACCATTTGTCCCCAGTGATCCTAGAAAGGTATATTTTATACCTAGATAGGAATATTCTGAATTTAATAGATAGGTTGACGAAAATCTTATGACATTTAAATATCCACTGTGTAGTGCATTATGAGATGATTTTTAATAGATATTGGGCCTTATTCTCATTTTGCAAAGGGGAAAACGTGGTATAAAATCCAAACATCCTGCTTCTAATTATTTAACAGAAGTTCAATCAAATTTGTGACTTCCGGCTGGAAAAGGCGCGGTTCTAACGATAACCCCATGAACAGTTGAAATAAGTATATTTGCCATTAAGTAGTGAATTATCTAACAGCTGAAGGCTATATATAGAATATTTAAATATCCGTTATTTTTAATTACATCCTTTCATGAAGATTTTTCAGATAATTTGCTATGCTCACAAATGACGACAGAGAGAAGTGTGGGCCTTTCTTTATCAAACAGCGTACCTTTAATTGTGCGGTGTAATCAAGAATATTGAATCATGATAACAGTTGCTGCAATAATCTTAGGAGAGTAGCGTAATATCTAACTCCAAAACACGATAGGTTTGACATTTGATGCTGAAAGAATTCTAAAAGCTGAAAAGAGTCTAAACTTTCTCCTAGTGCATAATATTAGTCTGTTGATGTGATAAAGTTTGGAAAATAAAAAGTTTCAAATCAGGTGCCAACTTCATCACTTAATAATGATTCAAATTTATATGATAACTGACTGTTTTATAGGTTTTTGTCAAACAAAAGCTGAAATCAATGCAACAAAATGTGGTTGTAGTGTCTTTAAGGGAAAAAGTGTCGTTCTTGTCACTGGGTGGTAGTGAGTCTGACAAAGATCCGCCATATTGAAAAGGGCTATGTACGCTAAAAAATCCGTTGGGTCCAATGCTTTTCTTCTGATGTGATATGGAGCTATTAATCTTATCATCCAACTTTGGTTCAAAATTTTGAGTAGTAGTTAACAACGTTGTATTATTCTACAGTAGACCAGAAATAAAATTTACAAGCAAATTTAAATTTAATAACTCCAGTTGTAAATGGCTCTAAATGTAACCTTCAAAAATTCAAATCCAAATAAAACATTTAAAACAGAAGTACCATCGACCATTTACACAAAAATAACTTTCAATTAAACTAACACAGAAGTGAAATATAAATAAATATAAGAGAGAACGCTTAATTGACGCTTGATACCAGCTCTTGAGATTCAGCTTCCATAGATTAACATGACAGTTTTGAGTCAAACTGTCACACAAATAAATGAAAAAGTTAACTACATTCGATTTCAATTCACGCTTTGTAATAATCGGATAACTCAAGTAGTGATAGCGTAATCTGATTCTAATTACAACCCTGTCAATTGCAACATTGTAGATAGTGTTATGAATGAATGCAGTTAAAACATTCCAGTTAGTTAAAAGATGAATGATTACTTTAACAAGTGACTTACTTATTTAAATTATTGCTTCTGTTATTTTGGAGCACGCGCGCGCGATGCTCCAAAATATGCGTAGGATAATCAAATAGTCAGTTATATTTGAGAAGAAAATGACAAAAAAGATGCGAATGTAATAAAGATTCTTTATCGCACAACGTAAGTTATTTTTCAATGCAATTTTAAAGAGTATTTGAATGTTGGTCACGTTATAAAAATATCTCTGTTCACTTAAGAATAGAAACCCTCTATGGCATTTCCAAATAAATTCAATATAACCAGTTTAAATGCATCATCTGCTCATAAATTTTGATTGAAAAATCATTCTTAATTTGCCCAAATGAAAGAAACTAACACAGAGCAAATTCAGAGATGTATTTGGCGCAGCTTGTCCAATTTTGGATCTTGCGCCATAAAACCCAACCCAACAACAAAGTAGGTGGAGACAACTCTCCCATGAGTGTTTTAAGCAAAGTTTATGTTTTGTAAATTGTATGAAGTCTTACATTATCCTTCATCATTATGCTCTATCCTTTGATTTACGATATAGATGGTTTTATACTGCCTTCCAAAATTTTTCATTATTTTGCAATGCCCCATGGGGTTAAGTTGTAGAACTGCGCTTATCTAAATAGAAGATCAAAAAGAAGAATTGCCTTCCAACCGCTATTCAAGAATAGGAATCGAACGTTGTATTTCTGCATGTACATTTGTTAGAGTGAATGTCCAGGAATTTTTCGAGTTCCGTCCCCCGTTACTCATGAATATGGCAAATTACATGAAAACATCTCACGAACAGCAGTATATTGAGCAAAGTGTTTGGGCTTTAGATACCACAGTTATGATTCCTAAATGTTAGGCTATATCCATATATACAGGTCAGTTGATTTTTACTAAATGTCAGATAAAATGTATGTAAAGTTGGAGCACTAATATAAAATGTTCATTTGGTATATTTATTGGCAAACTACAACACGTTCAATTTTCTTATGGTCAATGACACGGAATTACTACAACTAATTAAAGTTATTTAAAGACAAACACTATGATATTGTCGTCTTGAAATATTATTTTAACAAATATTTTCCAAGTTTTTTGTGTATTTTCTTTTATTAACTTTACCCATTTGTTTCGTACCTAATAAACTTTCCACAGATACATTTTTAATACAGAAAATTTTTTTAATATAGAAAATGACAATTATTATTCACGAACTAATGAAAAAATACGAAATATTTTCGAGATATTACAAAGATTTTCGAGAAAATACGATATATTTTCGTGATGTTATATTACACATAGTTTGGAGAATACACGTCATATATAACTGCATTATTTGGTTCATCATTTAACAGTCATTTTATTGTATTTGATGAACCATGACTTGCAGTTAGTTAAAAGTAGATTGCGGTCCACTATAAGCATTCATGTCCAAAGTATGATTCCGAATTCCGAAGCGAAGAAATTCTGACTTTATTGGGTCAATAATCGTTTACATCAAAAATTAAATACAGAAATAGAATTTTACTTAACAATAAAATGCATTTTAATCCAGCAATATACTTTATAGATAGATGCATTTACAAAGTGGACTCTAATGAATTTATAGTTTTTAAAAAAATTTTATTCGGAAAACTTGCATTAAAGTAAAATTTGTAATGGGCTAATCTCAAAATAGAATTGCAATATTTTTTAATGAAATTTTCTTTACAAAATAATTTTTTTATTTAAAAAATCGTATGTATATAAAAATTCTTTAAACAATAAAATAAATTTTAAGTGCACATTAAATAAATTATGAATTAGTAATTTTAATGCGCAAAACTTAAATAATTTGTAGCCGGCAAAAATATAAAATTTTACTTGAGTTTTCATAAAGAATTGAATTTTTCATAATTACCTTAACTTTAAATTCTTACAAAGTACAAATACAACAAAAAGTTATATATATATATATATATATATATATATATATAAAATTTAATCCGAATTATTCAATTAACAAGACATTCTTTATTATAAACAGACATACCGGTTACGACTTTTAAAGGAGAAAACTAAATTTGTTTTTTCTGCTCATTTTTTATTTTGAAATTAATTTAAATTCATGACTTTATTTTGGTAAAAGTTTTGAATGCATAATATATTATTAGTTTATTAAATAATTTTACTTAGTTAATTACAGAACATTTTAAAATTCCAAAACTCGTTTTCACTATTCTATATTACTTCGATATTACAAGTTTCGTATTTTTCGACGTCAGGAAACCTAGACAAAACTAATTTTTTGGCGCCATAAAATCATATCTTTCATTCTTTTCTCTATCAATATTTCAACCTTACCAACTGCATATGCAATTCTGAAAACTTCTTACGTTGCAATCTTTATGATATAACGCAGGAAATGACATGTTTAAAGAAGATCTATTTTTTCTTTTCTCCATAAAAGTGACGATTCATAGTGATTAAGTAACTCATGTGAAAACATATTTGCTTTATTTTGCCTAGAGAGAACGAATGAACTGGCGTATGTTAGCCATGTCTACCGAATTGAAGTAGAACATTCTTAAATTTTCCATTTCTAAGAAATATGAGTTGTTTTTAACTTTTTATTTAATATTGTTTAATTTATAGGTTAGACAATACTTTAGGGTGCGCCTTTGATTCTTGCCAAGTTGTGATCGCGATTGATCGCCAAGCTGTGCAATGCTGACTCGTGCTCTGATTGGTTTAGATCCAGTCGAGGCTCTGATTGATTTATCTGATTGGTTACCTGTTTGCACTGTAATTGGCGCGAACAGGAATGGCGCCAAAAAAATCACCAAGTTCGCCAAAGGGCACCCTAAAGTAGAGTTTTACCAATTTATATTTAATATTGTTTTGTAAATGAGTTTTTACTAAATTTTTAGATATTTGTTTCATTGCATGCTTATTTCTGTAGACTAAGCTAGTTCGTATTTGTAAACCAAGGTCAAGTGTTAAGTTCCTTATTTGAACTAAAATTGTCCACTCTAAATATTCACATAGAAAAGGTAGACGAACATTGCATTCTAAAATATTTTAAAGTACTTAGGCTCTTTCAACATGAGAAATTTCGATGGTATAAGGTATCCGACAAGTTACTTTTCGGATTTGAGGAATAGATGCATAGTGGGAGACGTCATCGCATACTTGATTGGAAATTAGAGGGTTCAATACATGTTCCGACCACGATCTTCGAGCTGTGATCGCTACATATGTTAAATATTCAGAAAAGATATCTATTATGCATGGATAACGTAATCTGTAGCAAAATATCTCTTTGGTGGTTTGTGATGGCATAGACGAGTGAACTCCGATTCAGGTATAGTCATCGTCCCTCTTCAGAAACTCAATTTCACGAGAGGGTTGGCTGTGTTCAGTAATATTTTAGTAAAAAATAGGCATCCAAAGACACATTGCAATAATCTAACATAACTTCATTCACGAAGGGAATATTTGGCCGCAAGTGGCAATTACAACCACGAGTTATTTAAAGAGATCACATAAATATATGGAGAACCTTAAAAATAGTAATATACTCTAATTTTGGGAGAAAATAATTGCATGCGATTTATATAAATAATATTCTTTCGGCAACAAAATAAAAATCAACAAACCAATCCATTTCACTTTAATGACTCCATAGAATTGTTATCGAACTATATACGGAGCACCAGAGCTAATTTTTAAACGTAATAAAAATATATGCTTTATCGATCAATATTCATGGCTTTTTCTAAATTGGAAATCGTATCCATAGGACAAGAAACTGGACGTTAACCTTCGTATAAAATGTTTAATTATTTATAGGAATCTGAAATTTCCTTAGAATGGAACCCGAATTATAGGTTCTCTTAAGGGCATCACTGAACGATTAATGGTCTGCCCATTGGTTCAAATCTCACCTTGGTCATGGGTGTCTGTAGTAGTTCAGAATCTACTTTAAACTCTAGGTCTCAGTCTATTTGACCTTTCTGAAAAAAGAGACAGTTGGGTGGCAAATAACACTAAGTACCTATCAAATAACCTTAAAGTTCATTCATGACATATCCGAAAATCAAGTGACTTATCGCGGCTCCTATTTATGAATGTAGTGTTGAAATTTGGAGTGAAGCGTAAACTCTCTGAATTGTCAACCTCGTCATTTGACTATAATTCAAATTTATGTTATGGTTAGACTTATATTCGAGTTGGTAAGCATATTCAACTGGTAAAGTAATTAAATCAAATAGTATTCCATAAAAATCTTTTCATATTTCGATTTCTGGAAAGTGTTGAATATTCCAAATAAAATTAACTATAAATTAAAAAAATTATAAAACATTTGACATTAAAAACTCTCAATAGAAGATACTTTTGAAATCACGCCAAACATGATAAATAAATGCAGAAAACAAGATTTCTAAAAATACAGCATAAATTAGATCAGAGTACAATAAAATCTATAATTGAACTAAAATAAAATCATTGTGTTGAAAGTGCTGCAATTTTATCTTGTTATTGGGTAACTAATTATTTGGTGATAATGGTTTGTAGTTTCTAAATTTTAGCTACAGAAGAAAGAAAAATGAATTAATATTAATAGTATGAATGAATATTCTAGTTATAAAATATTTGCCTCTCTCTTTTATCTCCACTACTTCTAAAAGTTCATTGCTCTTTTTTTAAAATTTAACCATGCATGGAAATTTTCATTTTTCCATCATGCTATTTCAAATTATTCATTGTTTAGTTTGAAGAGGTTCCACT
The DNA here is from genome assembly GCA_026290005.1 of Latrodectus geometricus. NCBI lineage: Eukaryota > Metazoa > Arthropoda > Arachnida > Araneae > Theridiidae > Latrodectus > Latrodectus geometricus. The sequence continues at coordinate 9,193 of JAPDSC010018415.1, forward strand.
ATATGTTTTTATGCGGCATTTGAAAATATAGTAATTTCTGTGACTGCGAACTTCAACACTGTAGTTTCCAACCAGCGATTTAGGGGTATTCAGGAATCTGGTTTTTGAATATTTTTTTAAAATTATGGATGGGGAAATAATAATAGATAGCTGATGTCCTTACACGAAAGAATTCCAAACAATTTTTAAAAAAATGAAAAATGCTATCAAGAAAATTTTTAAATGCTCCAGGCTACAAAACCACAACAGATAATCATATTGCACAAGTTCACAGGATGTGTCCATGAAAAGGAATTTATTTTTGAAGCAATAATTTCTTTCGTTGTTGAAAAAAATGGATACGGAAATTGAATTGAAAAGAAGTTTTTCATGAAAACGAATTGTAGCTCAAAATAATGAATCCAATAATTCTTTGTTATAAAATTTTTTTAAAGGTTGGCAAGATGTTATGTAAAGACACGCAATCTGTAAGTAAAGAAAGTCAGTATAACCAATGATTTCTTTTATTTATTTATTCTCTATTGGAGGATTTTTTTTCTCACATGAACTTGCTTATTCAACGGAACGTACAATTTAAATTGAATTCTAAACACTGAAAATATTCCCGTTCAAGACAAGAGCTTTTGAACGGAAGACCTGGGCTCTAATCATGCAGAAATCAACTTGATTATATGGCTAATAAAAGCATTGTTTCGCTAATCTTAACGAGATCCCAGAATCGCGGTGACCTGGTATTGAAAGGTAATGAATTCAATTTCAATCTTAACCGAAAATCAGTCATTCTTAAGGCGACAAAGGTAAACTTAATTTATCATCGTTGCAATGACTTTTAAGTGAAATGATACCTTAGATGGTGGCAGGTCAAATATGAAAATCATTTGCTTAATGCTTGCTTCAAAATTACGAAGGTTCGATCATTTTCAAATTTTTTCATTGGTTGCATCAATTTGTAAAAGTGGTGAAAATGCGCTTTAGGTCCCCTACTCTGCCAACTTGGCGAAAGTGTGCTGGGGGTCCCGTACTTGGAGGGTTTTCAAAAACGCTGTTGCCATGGCGATAATGGAATACGATTTTTAACTAATCAGCAACCAATGAAAATGACCGATTTTTCAAACTGAAACTAATTAACGACCAATGAAAATGCTAAAAGAAAAAAACCAATTAATGAGCATTCGCGAAAAACGCAAATTATTTCCTACGGAGGTTGCCATAAAGAGCTCATTGGGTATAAAAACGTCCGGTTTACCACGCTTGGTGCATTTATTGCCAAGTTGGCAGAGTAGGGGACCTAAAGCGCAAATTAACGTAAAAGTTTCTTCTTTCATCGATGTGAGCTATAAGGACGTATCATAAAGCTACGAAATCGATAGTCACTTCCTGTCTACTTACCTACCAGATTGCATACCACACTATCATGCTCAGATATGCGAGACTCTTTAAAGATTCAGAAGTTTAAATATTCAGAAGAAACAGGGTACCGGATATCCAAAAAGTGCTAAGTTTATTATTTTTAGTCGATTTTGGTAAATTTTTGATGATTTTAAATTCGATCAGCATTAACAGAAAAAAAAAATTAAAGATTATACTACTTCAGAAAAATTTTAGAAATTATCCAAAATTTAAAAAGTGGGAGAAATAATGCAATTCTAAATTGACACAAATTGAATATTTTTTTTTAAATCATCACAGTAATAAAATTTGTGTGACAATAATCCTCATTGTTTTAGCTCATCGCTCTATAGCCATTTCTTTCACAACAACACATAATCAATATGCAGTTTAAAGTTCATTACGATATTTACACCTAAAATGTCATCCATATTAGGTTTAAATTCCATGAAATTCAACTCAAAGTTCAATTCAACAATTATTTGTATTGTTAAATTGAAATCCACAACGATAACCAGGACATTTTTCATATCAAACAACAAAAATACATCTATCTGCAAATCTTACACTCCCTTATTGGCATTTTCATGCTGAAGTTCCATATTTCGCTATTAAAACTTTCAAAATATTTTCAAAAATCACACTTTTGTAATGGATCACTTTAGAAACACTTGTATTACATTAATAAAAGTGTTTCTAAAGTGTATATAATATAAAATAATATGTATTACATCAAAAATACATCTTTTAAAAAATAGCATTCATATCGTGACGGTATGTTCACTTTTTTCTTATTTCAAGAATTTTAAACTTGATAAATTAATATTATTTCTTTCTGTATGCCTAATACTATAATTGTATATTTATATATAATTTGATTAAAACCAACAATTCAATTTAGATTCTAAGCGACTTCAAAAAATCATAGCTAAGGTAGGAATAGTAAATTGTAAACTGAAAATAGGCAATTTAACGACCAACTCAAGTTGCAATACTATGGTTTTGTGACTTTAGATGAAATAAATTTATTTTAATGAAGTTAATTAAAAATTAATTCTTAATATTAATTTCAAAAGAGTGAAAGGTTAAATAAAATATCTCAATATAGATTAATAAAGAGTTTGTTGAAACATATTAAGCTCTTAACTAGAGAGCCTAAACAAGTTTTCATATCCAGATCTAGATATTGATAAGAATATTAGTTTGTCACGCCATCCCTCCTGTATTCTTACATAAAAGTATAAAGCTGATATGTCCATTAAATTCTACAATGGATACTCTTTTCATGTGGGTTATAGCTATATATGACGTATCAGATATAGCTGACACTGATTTTTGATTAAAACAACTTAAAATTATGCAGATCAAATATCTTCAACGAAAAATAGTTTCATAAAATATGCATCAATAAAAGAAAATCATTGTTTTGATTTCAAACAGCAAGAGGATACATAAAATTATTTCATAAATGTTTACTGCAATTTCAATTTATATCGAAGGACTTCAATGTAATGAGACACAATTCAAAATATAAGGAGACACAAATTTATTTCTAAGATTGTGGTCAAAATGATTTATTTATACTAGATAACATTGAAACTGAAATTTCAAAAGAAAAATAAATTTGTGGTTGTGATTCATTTAGAAATAATTTCTATCACTTCAAATAGAGTGCATTTTTGTTATTTGATACACACTTCAAAGAACTGTGAGGCGAAATTCATCAAATCTGTGAAACACATTTCAACAGAGGATATTAGATTAAAATTCTCAGAATATTTGAGAATAAGGGAAAAATGCATTTTATTTCTTCTTTTTTATTTGACCACACATGAGAACTAGATTACTATCAAAGAATATCTTTCATAAATTTCTGTTTTATTTTTACTTTTTGCGATAAAAATTAACAGACAGATGTTATACTGTGTTCAACCAGGACATTTTTCAATCAAGCAACAAAAATATGCCCATCTGCAAATCTTACACTCCGTTATTGGCACTTTCATGCTGAAGTGCCATATTTTGCTATTAAAACTTTCAAAATATTTTCAAAAATCACACTTTTGTAATGCATCACTTTAGAAACACTTGTATTACATTAATTAAATTCCCGGTGTTCAAATTTGTATACAGAATGTTAAATGGAAGAAATAATTTAAATTCCACACAGAAAATTTTGGAGGCTCATTGTAAATTAATAACAATGGACTGAAAAAGATCCACTGTACTCAGAATTTAAGATCCTGGTTTTAAATCTTGCCATTGTTGAATAACAGAAGAGAGAGAGAGAGAGATGTTACACTTCTACTTCCTGCGTGAAAGTTAATTAAGGTACGTTCGGCTGGAATACGTTTCTTGTCTAACATTCTCTATAGAGATACGTTTCCTTCCTAGACATGTAAATATGTAAATTTAGCCCATTATCCATAGAAAAAATTTTTCACTGAGGGCAAAATTAAGTGCGCTGTAAGGCCTTGTAACAAAATTTCAACTGTTAAACTGTCTCTCTTACGTCATGATATGGGCAATTGAGCTTAATCTAGTTTATAACACCACGTTCTTTGCAAAGAAGTTTTAAAGGCAAATCTCATAATTAATGACAATGAAAGATGCTTTGTTTCTGCCATCAGCATACAATCTGTCAATTTGGCTACTCTTCATTTTTCAGGATTTTCACCCTCTTGGGAACTAAACACAACCCACTATCTACCAAAACTGGATAAATATTTAAAAAGCATAACACACTATCAGCTATAGGACTATCGATTATAGAATGCTAAAATAATCATGCTACCTTAATTTTTTAACAACTAAATCAAAAGGAAATTAGTAAGCTGATAGTGAAGAACTTAACGTAACAAACTGTCAGGACACTCATAAGAGTGGGAAGTCAATAGCTATATCTCAATAACTAAAGAACTAGGAAGATATATGATGCGCTGCTGTTTTCTACTGATATATCAAAGAGAAGATGCTTCATATTTTTCAGATTTCTTGCTTTGTGACAAGTAAAATACATTATCAATAAAAAGACACCTTTACGGGAAGAGTTCCATAATGGCTCTAGAAATACATTAGAACATTTTAAGCTGTTATATTATCCGTGTGAAAGTTGCATACGAAGGGTTTACTACAGTCTCATTATAAAAAAGCAGTTTTCGAAGTAGAGTTAGAAGAAATAGAGAAATGCAAAGAAAACGTAGTAATATGGAACGTGGGATATGGTGTTAGGATATAGTATTCGGAAGTTTTGCAGGTTTTCTATTTCTTATCTCCGATGGTCTGACAGTGTCAGACCAAATCCATTGATGAGTAAAAAGTCTGAAACAAGGAGGGGATAAGAGTAAATTTCCTCCAAAAGAATACCCAAACAACTTAAAATATTATTAGCTGAAGCTTGATGTTGGTGGCACTTTGAATCAAGAGGATAGGATTTTATTCTATGGGAATAAGTAAGACATTTCAAGTGGTTACTGGCAAGGCGTGAGAAGTAAGTATTGGTAATCACTTGTTGAAAAAAAAGAAAACCTGAATATTTCAGTATTGAAACATTAAAGGATTTTTTTTTTCTTTTTTTTCAACAAGTGATTATCACCCGTTATAAGCAAAAAGTTCTTTCTCCAGTAAAATACGCAGTGGATACTTAATTGGTTTACAATCTGTTTGCTAAATGATGTCAAAACTAATTAAATGATGGACTCACGGTAGTCCAATGGTAAGAGTGCTCTTCCAGTGTGGAATCCACAGACTTGAATTTAGAAACTATAGGAAGACAGAATAGATGTTTTCAGTTTTGCGCTTGTGCATCTACAATTGGTGATCAATAGCTTTCCGGTTTACTTCTTCATTACCCAGAGAAAAAAACTTTTATGAAAACATAAGAAAATGGCCCCTTTTTAAAACTTTGATGAAAGTCGTGAAGTTGGATCATACCTTCATAAAAGCACTTTCATAAGGGTTTACAGCTTTTGTGAAAGTGCCCACTTTTATGAGAGTACAACTCACTTTTAGAAAACACTATGAGAGTATTTTTTCTTAAAAATGTTATCAATACCACAGTCAATGATAAAAACCTCCTAACAGCTTCCATCTCTTATGACATATGACAAAGCCGTTAGCAAAAATATGCGAAAAAAAGCAATCAGAATAGGTGTTTGCAACGGAGGAAAGAATACACCAAGAAAGGACATTCTATTCTTTTTAATACTTTTTTTTGTAGTCTTTAAATAAATTTAATTTATACCATATTTTTCTCCTCTTGTATAATCGATTTTTTTATGAGATATATTTTTACAAAAATAGACAGAAGCTGAGATACTTGTAGAAATCATTTGGGAACAAACTTAAATATTGTTTACCTTAATATCAACCAAACTAACTATTTGTATTTAGGTTTCAAAACATAATTAGTTTTATTTTAGACTTTTAATGAAGACATTGGATTTTAACTTACATTTATCTTTTTTATTTAATGAAGAATTTCAAATCAAAGCAAACTTATTTACGAAACAAGTGTTTTCTTCTTAACCAAGCACTTTGTTTGTTGATTTAATATTACAGCGATGAAAATTTGGCTACCAATTAAACAATAAACTGATGAAACATTAAAAAGGCGGTCACGGTTAAACTTATAAAGTAGTAATTTTATAAAAAATTATTTTCGTTGTGTTTAACTTGAGAGTAACAATAAATATTCGTGATAATTAATTGTAACCTATATATTGGAAAATAAATGTTTGAGACTTTTGAAATTGATTTTATCTTTAAACAAGATTTTTTATCTTTCGCGTGAATTAGAACATTCTTTTGATAAAGGACATTGACAAGTAAGTAATAATAATGCTTCAAATATTATCTTATCTTGGAAGTGTATACGTCTCTGAATTCTTTGTATACGCATAAGCAACGGATAGAAAATATTAAGAAATAAATGTTCAATTCAAAGTTATCAATTCTTACTTTATTAATTTTTTTTATTTATTTCTTTTTCCAAAAAGATTCTGTTAATTTAGATGCTGATTTCAACAATTTTTTTTCAAGATACTGTATAATGAAGATACATAACTTGCCTTTTTTCTCATAATATCAATTTATCCCGTTAAATACAGCTACACCTTTTAATATTATTAGTTTAAATTTTATGAACATTAATTTTTTAAAGTGTTTAAAAAAGAGATTTATTAAATGGTTTGATGACCTAATGTCATTGTATGCTCACGAGGGCTATTTCGATTGGTTGGGATATTTCAAAAATCTCAAAAAATAACTACGTGTGAGGTGGTAATTGAACTTTAAGCTGTTTAATTGAACGTTGGGCCATTAATCTTTAAGTTACCAGATTGTAAAAAGAGAAGTATAAAAATTGTTTAGCATGTTGGTCACTCTGTATTGCTACTGTTTGCATGAAAGCAGTTTCAAAGGTATTTTAAGGTAGATTCTGAACAACTACAAACATCCACACCCAAGATGGGTGTTGAACCTACGAATTGAGGGTTCGGGAAATAAAATAAAATAAATAAATGATAGAAATGCAGCAACATGAATATATGAAATATACTATAACTACGCGGCAAGGATATTTATTGAAAATTAAATCATTGTTACATAAATAATATATTTTAATTTAAATTTATTTTGACAATGATAATTAAAATGTCCATTCCCTAAATTTAGCTTATATTTTTATATAAAGTACAAGTTGAAAGGTTTATATTTATACAATCCAAAATGTTTCCCTAATTGTCATTAAAATGATTTATTTTTGCAAATTTCATATATTAATAATAAAATTATTAAAGCGTTTTATGCTTATTTCAAAGCAAAATTAATTTCAAAAACAGGTTTTACAATTTTTGAAAAGTTGCCTAAAATGACGAGAAATATGTTGAATAAATTATTTTGGTTTAGAAAATTTCAATTCACTCACTGAAGTGCAAAACACTTTTTCTGATATTATATAAAATCATATTTATTTTATGCACCGAAATTATATAAAATCATTTTTCATTTATGCACGGAAATATATAAATTTAATTTTATATTGAATAAATAAAAGATTTTCACTTATTTCAAAATATTAGAAGATATATTAATAGAAAAAATCTCAGTTTATTTAATTTCCCCTAGGGCGTTGGCCTCTCAGAAAAGGAAAATAAAAAAAGAAATTCAATGCTTCTCTGTTTTAGAAACGAAAAATTGAATGCCAACTCTGCAGATTAAAAAAAAAACAATAAATATTTTTTCGAAACTAAAAAATAATATTATCAATCTCTAAATTTAGCAAATATTTTTACATAATATACGAGTTAAAAGATTTAAATTTATACAAAACAAAATATTTCCATAATCACGATTAAAATGCCTTCCTTTCGTAAATTACATATATTAATAATAGAATTAACTCTTGAAAAAGTTAAATTCAATGCAAAATTAATTTCAAAAACAGGTTTTATAATTTTTGAGAAGTTAACAATGCCTAAAATGACATGAAATATGTTGAATAAATTATTTTGGTTTAGAAAATTTTCATCCACACACTAAAGTTCAAAACACTTTTCCGAAAATTATATAAATCAATCATTCTTCCTTTATACGCTGTAATATATAATTTTAATTTAAAATGGAACAAAAAGGATAATTTAATTTTCACTCGTTCCAAAATATTAGAAGATTTATTTATAAAGAATCTCAGTTAGTTTAATCTGTCCTAGGGCGTTGGCCTCTAAAAAAAGGAAGGCGAAAAAAAAATTCAATGTTACTCTGTTTTAGAAACGAAACATTTGAAGCCAACTCTGCAGATTAAAAAAATATATATATAAATCGTATCAAGCACGTAGTTGACTAGATCCTCCTCTTTAAAACGAACCGAGTTCGTGTAACTGTACCCGCATTCGTCTTTCCATGCTGTCAATGCGAGATATTAACGGTCGACAGGAAACACAAGAGGGGGAAAAAAACACAAATATGCGACCAGATCGCGAGAAAAAAATATCTGCGGTTATTCATAAAGACGCTTATAAAGTCTTTATGGTGAGTAGGGGGGGGGACATATAAAAGAAAACACGATGTACGCTAAGACTTACAAGTTTCTTTTCTTTTTTTTCTTTCTTTTTGTCATCATCCCTTCCAAGTATTTGACTTGTTTATACAGGAATTGAGAAGTCGAACTTTTTTTCCTTCCAAATAAGTGAGGATAATTATTTCATTTTAACGAGATGAAAAATATTTGGAAAATGTTAATTCGCTTTTCTGTTTTTCACTGTTATTCTTTACCACTTTCATTTGACTTCAAATCAATATGAAAAATAAAATTACTTGATCATTAATTTGGTAGAGAACAGTTGAGGTCTTTGTTGCTGGTGTTTGTTTTGATAAAAGAAATATGTCACATTAATCACATATTTTTTAAAAGTCTGAATTTATCCTTCAATAATATTGAAAATGGACTTAATTATCAAGAACCTTGATGTTGCTGTTTATTGGTTAATATATTATGTCCATTTACGTTGCGGTTTATGCATTCGTGAATATGAAGGGAATAATGGAGAGCTTTTATTTCATCTTTTGGAGTTGATACAAACTGTCAACACATGATTTAGTAAACATAAAAATTTTGTTTATTGTAAAATTAATTTACAAAGTTACTTTATGTAAAATAAAATTTTGATTTTTGTTGTTAATAGATAACACACATTATCGGAATTGGGTAACTTTAAATAGCCAAAACTGTCTTTTTTCAAATTCCAGTTATACATTTTATTTTGCCGTTTTACATTTATATAGCTTTTTTCAATATCATCTATATTTACTGAATTAGATGTATTTTCAACTACATAAATAAAATGCAAAGTAATTAATGAGATGTCATTTTTAATTGTGTGAATAGATTTTAAAATGGAATCCCCCTTAAATTAATTTTTCCGGCCAATTAAACCTTCATATACAAAAGGGATGAAGGAATGTAAAATAGATAACTTCAAGCATTCAATAATCTGGTATTTCTTATTTTGATAAGCATGTTTCTATATAAATAACATAGTGAGTACATTAATTTAGTAAATTAATGTACTCTATACATATCACTATATACTAAGAAATAAACAGAACAGAATGGCTATAATATTTATGTACTCTCAATTAGATTAATACCTAAAATTAAGCAACTTATATTTCAATATATATATATATATATATATATATATATTTGAAAGGAAGACTAAATATATTTGCGCCACCTTTTTAAAGAATCACAATAGAAAGAAAAGCATGGAAACTGTTCTTCTAAACTGTTAGTTTCATAATCTGTGAGAGTAACGTAGTTTATTAGCTTCCCTACCCTAAACTAAAATTAATAATTATTGTTTGTATAATAAGTTCTAAATTATTTTCTAAGTTGTTATTTTTCATAAATGGTTATATACTATCAAATAACAAATTTCAAATTACAATAACTTAGGTACTTTGGCAATCCATGGCCCGGGTGCCAGATTCGGCACACGATATAATTTTTTTGGTACGCTACCTCCCTCTATTCATAAACAAGATCAATATTAAAGTTTTAATTTTTTCATTTCACTATATTGAAAGAATACTTACACTTTGTTACTATTTTTCTTTTCTTACCTACGTTTGATAGACATAATATACAAGTCTAATTTTTATTCATGTTGAAAGAATCGTTATTTATATTTATTTTATATTGATAAATATCTGTAAACGATGCGAAATAAGTATACGGTAAAGCTCAAAATCTGTATTTTTTTTTTCTCTGTTGTTTAAACACTGCATACATTGCAGAAAAAATCAAATTATTTCTTATAAGTTCTATATGACAGTTTGAGTTTTATATATTTTCTTGGTATGTCTTATCTCAGGTTCCCGACCCTTACATCCGACCATTATGGTAATAACTTTCGTTTATTATATTTATATTCATAACTTATTTACCTTTAAAAAAGGTAAATTATACTTTACATTGAAAAGATAATCAATTTTGGAATCCCTTTATATTTAAGAGAAAAATCATGTTTCGCCCACTATATGGTTAATATCTTTTGAACATCATGCATAAAATTTCAAAACAAATTTTAATGCCTCACTACAATTTTTTGATTGAAGCTTATTTCTTTTACATTCCCCCCATTTATTCCTTCACTTACACGATAACCAATTCCAGACGATATATAGATTTAAAGAATGCAAACACATTTTCTTTCCTAAATTCACTGAAACAAAAATAAATAATTAAAATAAGTAAATTAAAAATGCAAGAATAGAGCTCTTGCCATTAGACGAAATGTTTATGTAAGCATGAAAATGAAGACATCTTTTTCTTGTGGAAGTAATATATTTACAACAAAATGATGAATGTACATTTAAAAAAGTTATTTCATGAAACACACTTTTTTCAAATCAAAAAGAAGTTTGTTATTCATTTTCTTTTATTTTTTCCCATGTACTTTGCATGTTTTTTTTATGCAAACCACCCCAGGAAAATGTATACATTGTAACATGTCAACGTATTCATTAAAAAAAGTATAAATCAAAAGACATAACTACTCCCAGGAGACACATCTAATGAAAAATGTCACTGGTATATTCCTATAGAAATTTTGTTATTGTAGAATTAATTTATTTGCCAATTCAAATGACTTTTTTTTTTTTTTTACTTTCAAGAATTTTATTGCAAAAAATTACGAAAAAAATTTAATTACAAAGAATTTTGTAGTTAGATAAGTATCACAAATGCATTCGTCTGAAAATTGTGAGATTATATTATAACCATGTTGCAAATGGGAGTGTTACAAGAATAATCTAACTCAGTGATATGTGTTCAGTAATTACTAATAATTATAATTACTAAACCAGAGTTATTACTAGTATAACTTCCAGGGATATGTCAAACCGTGATTATGAAAATAGTAATTACCTGATTTTATTATTGAGATTATGAAAATAGCATAAAACCTGATTTTCTAGTTTCCTAATTTAATGGAAGATAGCACGTAGGAAAACACTAAATAATAAAAAACTTAACCAATTGTTGTATTTTGAGTAAACATCTTGATATAAGCGCTTGAAGGATAATGTAATTAATTCGATTATATTTCTAGCTGTAAATATGAATAATTTAGTGAAAAGATTATTTTTCTTTCAATAATCATAAAGCCTTTTACAAATACTAATATAATTTGACGAATATCAATGATTCTCGATGAGTTTTAATTGGCAATGAAAAAAAAATGTCAAAGGATTAAAATAAATTTCCAAAAAAGTTGTCTTTATAAACTTTTTTAAATGCGAGAAATAATGAAGAGATATTTTTGCTGACAAGGGAGTGAGGAAAGGATGAAATAAATGCTAAAGTAAGAAATAATTTAACAAATAAGAAGTTATAAAAAGGAAATAACAGATCCAAATGCTAAATAATATAGGAATCTTAGCTTGATGTTCACTTTTCAATGCCTTCAATAGGTTCATTAGGGAACTGGAAAATCAGGAAATTTAAGATTTTTTATCTGGGACAAATTTTCAAGCTCCTTTTTCAAAGGTATTCGTTGCAATGGTTTCAATTGCTTTAGAACTACAACAAATTTATACTTTTCCAAAGTAGGTAGGCGGGTTTTTCAAAATATAATCAATAAAATGATTTTACTTCCTTATCTGCTTATAAAATTCAATCATTTTATTGTTATAGTTTTCACGTGATATATTGAACACAAGATAATTTTCCAACTTTTTTTATGAAAACTTTTATATCTTTCCGAGAAAAATTAAAGCGGCAAAATTCTTCTCTTATATCGTTGTTGTGTGTGTTATTGTTGTATGTGTATGTATCGATGTTGTATGAGTTGTTGTTGATATGTTTAATACTTTTATCATTTGCATCTCGAGTATCTTTATAATATTGATTGATATTATGGTATTGTAATGAAAATTAAATTGATTATTGTAATAAAAACTTATTTTCCAAAATATTTTTGAAAATTTAAGAAAACAATATTTAAAATTATTTAGAAACAAATTGTAATGCATTAAAGAATTGAAGAGGTAAAGAATTTCAACAAGGATTAAAGTTATTTTTTTATACTTCCTTCCAACATATGATTATTTGTATATGAAATTAATATTTTAAAGCTTTTCTTTATATTTGTAACCAATGGGCCAATCGATCCCAACCTCTCGCTAGCCGTATTGGTTGCGAACTTTCGTCTAAAATCAGGACACGACTACCTTCCATCTCACTTACACAGAATAAAAGTCATTGCTTCGCCAGAATACAACCTCTGCGGATATGAAGAGATAAATGGTGGACATCTGGAGTCTTGTCCAGCTCTTGACCACTCCACACTGGATCAGATTGAGGAACTTAAGAGAGCTCGTCTCTACTGGTTAGCGCGTCACCTCATGGCTGATCCATGGGGGCCATGTGTGTGTGCCATGCCATGCCAAGTGTGGGCGATGGCTAGTAAGTAGTAGTAGTATTTATATTTATAACCATTTGTACTAAAAATATACCTTTTATTATTCCTTACAATTTGAACTTGATTTAGTATGACAATCCAAAGGTTGTAAAACATTCCACTTGCAGCAAACTGTACAGATTTTGAATTAAAGTACATTGAAATAATTTGATCAAAAATGATATAGAAGAACTGCTAAGTTTGAGTCAGTTTTATTTTTTAACCTTGTTATAGCATAATTTGGATCCTTATATTCGGTTATAATTCCGATATCATCTCGTATAATGCTAAATTGTTAAATCCTGCATGATGAACTGGAATATCAAATGATGAATAAAGTAAAGAATTGAACCCCCCGAAGAAGCTCCCTTGAGAGATTACAGCGTGAATTGGTCTAATTGACGAGTAGTGACTGGTTGATTTCGATGGTAAAGTATGTGATTTAAAAGATAGCTAAATATAATTTTGAAAATATTTCTTGGTATGTTCATGTTAATTAGTTTATAGATTAACCCCCCCCCATTGCCATACCCTATCAAACGCTTTGAGATGTTTTCGGAAACCATATTGTTCATTAGGCGGGAGATGCTGTAGATGTCTCTTGAAGATAATACGTTCAAAGGTTCTACAAACTATTTTGAAAAGACTAATTGACTTGTGATCTTGTGGTTTTGTGGGGAGTACTTTAATCGTTTGGGAAACAAAAAATAAATATTATTTTCCATATCTTTGGAGACTATAAGATATTAAGGCTGCTATTATAGATATCTGTAATAAATTTGATATAATTATCTAGTAGCTTCTTAATGATAGTGCATTGAGATTATGAAGTTCTGGAGCTTTTCATTTTTTCTTTTTTTGTGGTTTATTTGATTGTTTCTGTATTTCTTGATTCAAGAGTTAAAATTTTGATTTAAAAGATAATTTAAAAAGTAATCTGTTTATGTTGTTCTGTATGTGTAATCTGTATAAGTTATTTAATAACTTCTAATTATCTAATTTTTAATATTCTTAAATTATATCAACCTGACTAAATGTTTTTTTAAAATTTATTATTATTATAATTGAATCTCTTAAATGTAGTATTTAAATATATTTTTCTCTTTACAATCAACTATTTTATTTATATCTATTATTTTAGCAATATCTGAAAAATATCATAAAACAAATTATTGTTGTTACTAATCCACCAGAGTTTGACGAAAAAAAAAGTTAGATAATCAAAAACAAGAAAAAAAAAACAAAAAAAGACTAATATTAACGATAAAAAAGATAGAGAACACTATATTAAATAAAGAATATTTATCAAGAAAAATTAATCAGGGTATATATTTTAAGAAAAAATGATTGGGAATCATTAGGTAATAATAAAAAATTCCTCACAAAGAAATTGATCATGGGATATATTTAGGAGAAAAGATTAGATATAGTATATATAGTTCTCTTTAGATAACTAATACTGCAACTTCACTAAATTTGTTGCCACTTAATACTAACATATATTATTTTTCACTGTGATCATTGCATTTATGTAGAATTAAAATTAAAAATTACATAATTTACTTTACAGCAAATTATGTAATTTTTAATATGATTACTGATTTTTAAACATGTGACAAATGATTTTTAAATTTAATGAGATAAATTTGAATGTGAGGTAAAATATCAGGTAAATTTCAACTACATTTATGTGATTGGATCTCTTTGAACTTTAATATAAGCATAAGATGTATTACTTCCCAAGTTCCAAATGAATTCTTTGTATTCTACTAATCACAACTCTATAAAAGGATTGTTCACTTGTAGAACTACAGTATTTAAAAGTACTAAAAAAATCAATGAATCACTAAACTAAAATAATGAACTTTGGTGACAGCAAACAAACCATTAATCTGATTGTCACTCATACTGACTGTTTCTCATACAGATCACATAGCTGCATGTTGAACAAATGAACTTCTGTTCAATATTTGTAAGGAACTGAAGTTAGTGATTGCCAGAACAAATGAGCTGATGAACTTGAATCTTATGATTATATGCTATCTACAATAATACAGTGCCTCATTTATAAAGGTAACTAAAACTTAATTTCAGTAGACAAGATTTTAAATACTGTTGATATTACCTAAAAGATTTATTGGAAATAATGTAATTGCATCCATTTCACATCACAAGATTTATGATAATTTGTTAATTAAAAATATACTTGCAATTGTAGTTTATAAATTATCTTTTATGGATGTGGATGCAATGGCGGAAAAAAAACTTGCTAGAAGAGAGTAGACGAAACTCTTACGTAATTATGAAGGTCAGCGGTTTACTTATCATTTGCTTCAAGGGAGAAACAGGGGTAACAAAATAGCCAAATATATGCTTAAGTAATGAACCAATAGCTTTTAATACAAAAGAAATAGCAGAATTAAATGTTAACAGACTTATTATTTAATTTTTATTAATTAATAATTAAATATTACCAAATTTCAATATAAATTCATATAAAGGGAAAGAGAATAAGCATTTATATTTAAAAAAAATATTCACTAAAAATGCAAACAGTAAAACGAATGGGGTTCAAACTACGATTTATAACATTCTTAAATATTCAATATCATATTAAATATTTGATTTATAAATTGATAATTTAAAGATTTAAGTAATAAATGTTTAAAAAATAAAGGTTTATTAAGTAATAACATCGTTTTTCAGTGACAATTTTTCAATCGTGAAACAAAATATTATTTCATACTAACTTATCATATCAAACTACAAAAACAGGAAAAAAAGAGAAAAATAAAACATAACTTAAGGGAAAGAAAAAAAAATGAGAAAAAAAAATTGTCATGAAATATGATATTTTACTATAAAATGAGGAAGCCATTTTATAATAAATAAGTTTATACTAAATCATATTTTTACTTTTCTTAATTTATGAAAAATTGTTTTGAAACAAAATATAAATTTTAAGTTTAATAAAAAAAACTTGATGAGATATTATCCTCACCATCAAATTTATTATGGAAGAAATGAATAACACTTGTGTATTTGTTTATCCATAAAGTACATTTAATTAAAAGCTTATATGAAACAACTATTCCGTCTCCTTATTGTCAAGGTTTTAATGAATCGTAATATTTTTCTTTTATATTCTTCAATTTATGCGTTATTTTCTCACTATAATTTAATACTTTTTTTGGGTTTAAATTAGCATTTTAATTTTTTTCATCAAATCTTTAATGAAGGAAAATATTTTCTTTCAAAATTACCATGAAATTAATATTTCTATTCCAAAAAATTTCTGAACTTTTATCGCATACAAATTTAATAATTATCTCAGGATAAATGCTTTATGTGGCTTTTTACTTTAAAATACAAACAAACATACATACATACATACATACATACATATATATATATATATATATATATATATATATATATATATATATATATAATATCATTTAATGTGAAACATTACAAATAACAACCTATTATTGTTTCAAATTAATTAATTCCATAAATTAAATTAAAAAACAGAATTTTTATCAATTTTTATCATCATAAACAACATTTACTTTTAAGTTTTTACAAAAACTTCTTGAAAGAAATTAAACAGGTTATTTTATTTTACATCCATATTTTTCTCTCCCATCAAAAGAAATGAGTTTTATTTTTATTATCTTGGAAAATACCTTCAAAACGTTTTCTTACAGTTGTAATAATTTTTATTATAATGCTGCAAGAAAGATAGATTTTGAAATTTTTTATTAATAATTTAAGAGGAATACAACTCGGTATTGCACATTGTTTATATATTCATGGATTTAAATATTCATGGATTTATAAAGATCTATTATACTGTTGCTTTCTGCTTTCAGAAAATGCATGGAAAAATTTTATTAGACTCAAATTTGATTTATCTTTAAATATTTTCCATCTATCAACCCTTGTTAATATAAAATTCTACAATAACAACTGAAGAATGTAACTTTATAAAAATTTTATATTTAGCGAGCTCACTTTTATTGATTCGCAATGAGCAATAAAATTGCTTTTAGAATAGAAAAACTAGTAATAAAATCGTAAAAACTAACTTTTGATACCAAACTGCTCTCTATCTGTTTAAAGTACTATTAGAAAAAAAAATTTATTTAGTATGTACTATATATAATATAAGTGCAAAATAAAATGCTTAATTTTATTTTATTGATGAACAATAAGACAAAGTTATCACTTATTTTTTTATTTTTTTTGTTTCAAAGATACATTTTTAGAATCATATTCTTTAAATTTATTATTATTGTCAGTCATTTAATCATTCGATACTACTTTTGTATAAATTACATCTGAGTTTATATATTAGGTTGGGGAAAAAGAAATCCATTATTTTTACGTGAACTTTATGTAACTTCTTTTGGATTCACTTTGTAAAAAGGTTTAAAACAGGTTTCATGTAGATTTTTAGGTCTTGCGCGTTACGACTGCTGAAATGCGGTTAACTTCGATCATTTTTGATCTTTTATAGACATTTTCGATGATGCTGTATCCACATGCGAGGTGCATCTCTAACATCAAAAATACCCGAACGGAATCGACGAAACAAAAATTGTACGTAACTGGTTGTTACAGTCTTATATAGGACGATAAACACCTTTCACAATTTTAGCCACCCAGTTATCTTTTTCGCCGTTACAAGAGAAAAACGAAAATGTATCGAATTTTCTGTTTGTTGTCTTCCATTTTTAAAACCTTGTACTCGTAATTGAATTAATCAAACAAAAAACTGCAAGGGGATATTTTAGTGTCAAATGTCACCTTTCCAACGAGCATTAATCTGAAATTGTTTGATAGATACCTCACGAGATATCGATCACTACAGACGTCTACCGAAAAAATAATGTATTACTTTTTCCCCAACCTAATATAAAGACTTGAAACGAAATTTCATTTAGCAATGGGTTTTGTTAGCGACTTGAATTAAGAAGACTTGTCGAAGTTCAAAGTCACCTTAACTCAAGTTGCTAAGTATTCTCGTTCGTGGTTCTCTAAAACTACATAGTGGCTTCTTTACTAAAACCAGCAAATGATGATTTACATTGCATTAAGAGTATCTATTTCATGAGATGATTCCAACCCATGATCATATGATGTTTAGACTCAAAGGAATTATTTATACTAGTAATTCTCAACCTTTATTTCTCGCGGTAAACATTTAACGATTTCACAATTTGGAGGCGCTTGAAGGAAAAGATAGTTTCTGAAGCTATCAAAAGTAGAATTCTCAAGCGCTATATATCTCATTCGATTTGTTTTTTAAGTAATCTATTTATGGGACCACATTTCGTGGAATATGCCATCGTTTTAAGCAAAATAAATAGTAAGTTCCACTACATTCGTAAAATTTTCCGCAAATTATGAGCACCTTTTTAACTTGAAATTACGATCAGCAAAAGTTAGTGTCCTTGGCTGACTAATAGATCACACGCAATGGATGCATTGAATAACAGTACAAGAAGTTATGAAGCAATGATTCGCAACCTTTTTTACTGTCGGGACACACTCTTAACGATTTCAAAATGTGGTGACATACAAAAAAAAAAGATAGTTTAGAAGTTATTTACTTACCTATAATGTGCATTGCATAAAATAGTTTACGATAATAATTTCGAATGTAAAATAAAATATTATAATATATGCTATAAAAACAACAGGACGTTTATTAAAGGATGAATTAAATGTAATAATTCTTTTAATGAGAAATTTGAGCTTGATGTTTTTTGATAATTGCATTTATATTTGGTCGTAAAAATGACAATGTTACTTTCATATCTTCTACTACATTTAACAGTCTACCATTGATAGTAATATAAACAAAGCAGTTATTTATCCATAATTCGTAAATTTTACTATTCTCCAATAAAAACGTTGATCTAAGTTTCTCAATCATAAAATAATAAAAAAAATTAAAAAAATTCCACGTAAAAAATTAAACGCATGTGAAAAGTACATTAAAATAAATTCCAAAAAACAAAAGATTTTTAAAAATTTTAGACCGTAAATGGAAATTAAAATTATCATTTTGTCTAAGGGACTACGCTAAGCACAAGCTATTAGTCTATAAAATCATGAGTGCTCGTAAATTAGGAGTTCCTTAAAACGAGTATCTACTGTATTTATCAGTTTGAACTTTTAACTAAATATGCCGAGAAATTATATTTAAATTAAAAACAGTTCATTCTGTTTTTAGAAATTCAATAATGCACCCAGAATAATGATGTATTAATAGTTGAATACTAGTACATTATTATGTATCTATAGTCAAAATCGTATATATAAACCAAACATATATTCTCATGTTGTTTACATTTAGATTTTTTTTTCTTTTTAAAAAGCTAATTGGTTTTTAAAATTTTCGAATATCTCTCTTTTCATTTTTTTTTATAAAATTCTTTCTCAGACATAAAGTATGTTAGCTTCATTGTAACAAAATTTTAATTTTTGATTTAACACTTCATTAGTCCTTAATTATTTAGTTTATCTAATTCTCCAAATTAAAAACAAAATATTTGTAAACTACACTTGATTATTTTTATGTTAAGATAATTTTTCAAATAAAGACAGATTCCAATCATTTTTAAAGTTTGGTAAACAAATATAGAAAATCAATTAAAATAAATCTATTAGTTATTTCTAAATGTACAAAAAAATAACAAGTAAAAAGCAGCAAGCTTTAACATATTCCTGTTCTGTTTCTACGTAGAAACATTTTATCATGCATCAAAACATGAAATATTTTTCTGGCGTTACAATTAAGATCTCATGCAAGTGTAAACAATCACCAAACAGAATCAAATAGCTAATAAAATGTGCCTTCAGGTTTAATAAAAAGAATGATCGAAGTAATTAGTGATTATACAAATTGAGGATAATATAATAGAAAACAAGAACTAAATGACAAAACAAAACTTCTAGGATAAAGTGAATAGCTTCTTATTATTTCCTTCGACTTTTACAATGAAAAATTAAATCCACTTCAGTTATTATCCAATATTAGAGAGAGGATTTAAAAATAATAAATTTTTAAATTGAGTATAAAATATTTATTCATTCAGTAACTTAAACCAATTTTTTTCTTTCTTTTTGCTTCATTTATTATATCATTAGAATCATTTCGCAAAAAATAAAATTAGTAAATTAACATCAGAAATTTTTAATTAAAAAATTTATTATAATCCTTAAGAGATACAAGTTCTTTACATACTTATTAAAAAAGAAATTGTAGTGCAGATTAACTGGTCAATATTGAAAGTGATGAATTAGAAATGGTAAAACTTTGAAATCGCTTAAAATATTCTACATAATTGAATTATATTTTTTGCTTTTTTTAATACTTGATTCACTTCACAAAACTAATATTAATAAGTTAACATTAAATTATTTTAATTTGAAATAATAAGATTTATTCTAATTGTTAATAAAAATATGGATTTTTTATATAATAATAATCCATTGTTCGAAAAAAAAAAGATTATATACAGTATTATACAGTATTAAGTAAAAATATCAGAAAAGGAAAATATTTTAATGTTTCCGTTAGTCAAAGGTATATATTAATGCATTCTTTTTAAAAAAAAATAAATAATTTTACTGTAAAATATTTAAAATAATTTTACTAATAAAATAGTTTTCTCGACTAAAATTTCCCGAGAATAACTGAACGCACGACAGATTACTGGTAATATTTCCTTCATGATAAAATACTTGCATAAGTTTCATTGACCTTGCAGAGGTTAATTAAGAATTATTAACATTAAACGAGCACAATGATTCATTGTTTTATTTTTGTTGTTTTTTGCACAGTTAATATTGTTAAAGAAAATTCAGAAGATGTGTAATTGAAATACGCGAAGATCTTGGCTATTTCAAATCTAATACTACTAAAATATGGTTATTAAACTATTGTGAAATTGAAATACCGGAAGATCTTGACTATTTTAATTTATATATATATATATATATATATATATAATTCTACTAAAATATTGATATTAAACTATTATAATAGCGTATATCGAATGTAATGCTAAAATATTCTTTAATACTAAACATATTTTTTACATGAGGTGCAATTAGCAAATGTTCCATTCAGACAAAAATTTTAGAAAGCACCTTTGTAAACTTTGAATTTTATCAAAATAATTCAGTATAGGAAACTACAAAAGAATGCGTAATGACCAAGAAATATTACATGATTTGGATTTTGAGCTGTAAAAGCAAATTATCATTAAATGATTAAAATAATTGTAAAAGCGGTGCTAGATTATTTTTATAAAATCTAATTTAAATTAAAAATATATAAAAGATTAGAAATTTATGAAATTCGTGAATCTTGATATTTGAAGCAAAGTAAACGAAACATTACTAAAATTTAATATTACATAACAAAAATAGCATGCCCCCCCCTTTTTTTTTTACCCATTGATAAAGTTTTTAACTTAATTATTACCTATTCATTTCAGTTTACGAATCACATTTTCTCATATGAATAGTAATATTTTCCAATACTGATTTCATTCTGTGATAAAATTATTTTGCATGATTAAATGCTATTTCTAAAGCATAGCTTTTGTAGGAAGCCGCGTTGCTTCCAAGTAATAGAACTTAAGGTGTGGCTTACTGGTAAGGCGAGTCTTTAATTGCTTCCTTGCCGACAAATCGACTAAGGGGAAGACATTCATGGAAAAAACTTTTATTAAGGCAGGTGTCAACTGCGATATTTTGTTTGAGTATGTTTTTTAAGTAGTCGACGTCCTTCATGTGAAATACGAATTCTTCTGTCTCCCGAAACGACGTCTTCCGATAAGTATCTAATGGCGACAACATTTAGTAGGAGACTGCGGAATTTTCAAGTGATGCATGCGCATCGTCATTGCATTTTCACTTATTATTTTTGAATAATTTTGGCGATGAAAATTTCGACATAATGAACGAACACAACTTAAAGCTTATCGTTAAGGATAATGATTAATTAATTAAATCATTCGACTTTCAAAATGTGGATAACATAAATAAGAACAAAATGAAATTTTTAGAATATTTTGATAAGTTAAAATTATCATATTGAAGAAAATCCTGACAGATTTAATTCGATGGCAATAACTTCTAACACATTTGCAAGGATTTAATAAATTGGGAATTACTTTGATATACCCCCCCGAATCGGAAATTTGGCGACATTTTTTCTCGCCAAGATGGGTTCTTGCTAAATACAAATAATTAATAACAAAAAAAAACTTTTAAAAAAACAACTCAAAAAATGTTACAAAATACAAGAAAATACTAAATTTGACAACAGCAAAAACCTAAAAGCTGAAAAAACCTAAAATGGCAACACCAAAGTAAGAAACAGCAACCCTAAAAAGTTTGTAGGGAGTGCCAGATTTGGTGCTTAATTTTTTTTTTGAGGGGTGGGTATATCAAAGTTGTTCCATAAAGTGTTAATGTAAAATATTTATAATTATTTATCTATTATTAATATAAAATTTTTCTACGTATTCAAATTATCAAGAATCGTATTATTTCCTTTAAAAGTTTGTTAATTAAAACCAAAGATATTATTAATATAAAAAAATAAAAAAGGGAAAAAAATGACATGATATCATAATTTTAAAAATGATATTGAAATTAACAAGTTATTAACAAGGTTTGTCAATTTATAATCAATTTTTCACGTAAAATGAATTTGAACCTAGAGTATCCTCATTCTTTTAAGATTAATTGAGCTCTATATTATTTACTTTTCAATTCAAAACTTCAAAAATAAATATGTAAAGAAATTTTCTGACATTTAAATAAAAAGTATTGAAGAAATTAAATTAAGAAAATTAAACGATATTTAAAAATTGTAAATAAATCTGAATTTAAATTAAAGGAAAAAAATATTGTAGAATATCCTTTCAACTATTTTGTTTACTTGTTTCCAAAATTTTCCAAATTTACATTTTCCAGTGCAATTTACATATGGAAGAAAACCGTCACACTTTATTAAAAATATTTTGATTAGAAATGAACCAAAAATATAAAATGGTATGTTAAATTTTTTAAATATCGCTGACCTAAGCTAAGGACACAAAATATTGAACTTTTTGTCGTTGATTTATTTCTAATTTAAGTCCTAGTACTAAAAACTAAGATAAACGTATAAAGGTTATAAGTATATCATTTAATGAATATACATATATTCATAAAATAATACAGTTATAATTTCATTAAACAATTATTTACATGGTAAAATTATTGATATATAAGTAACTAATTGGTGGAAGTTTTGGATTTTATAGAAAAGAAAGCTTTTACCAATAAATCAATTGAATGTTTGAAAAGAAATTTAATCTTTAAAATATTCGAGAAAAATGTTTTAACTGAATATTATTTATTACTCAATCATTTATTCGTTTTTACTCATATTTAACTTTAAAAAATAAAAATTAATTTATTTCACTTTAAAACAGATGAATTAAAATTAAAATAAGCCAATTGAATAAAAAAAACTCAAGAAGTAAATATTAAAAATACTATTAAATTTCATTATAAATCCAAGTTATATAACTATGCATCTCAAGGTTTATTTTAAACAAATCTTGTTTAATCAAGAATTATTTCTATATCCTATAAAATTGAAATTTTCTAATATAAATGTAAATACACTATTTAATGAGATTTCCAGACATAGGAAAAAGTCATTTTTCATTAATGAGACATAAAAAGACTTAAAAATAAATTTAAAAAAAATTTAGCTTAATTATGTGGAAACTATTATTAAGCTTTTGCAAATTCCTTTTATTTATTGCATTGTGATTGAAAAATGCCAAAAATTAAAATTTCAAGGTCATTTAAATATTTTTTACTGAAATAATATTATTTATTGAAAGAGAAGAAAACTCAAAAATTAAAAATATTATGATAGATTATTAAAATTTTAATGAGAATGCAAATGTTTATATCAATAACAGAATGTTTCTAGTAGATTAACGGTAATTTTCTTATTACCTAAAATATAAAACTTTTCAAAATGCATGCTAATTATTCTTTTAGAAAATTCCCTAAATTTAAAATTGTATTTTTTATTCAAGGATATGTAGATCAAAAATATATCATTTATATGTATATTTTTCTCATACAGATATTAAATGAAATAACTGTGAGAAAATTTGTTAAGTATTTTCCAGAACTCTTTTTGAAATACTATTGTAGGAGACGAAGTGCAAGACTTCCTTAAAAAAATTTATAGGAGTCATAAATAATGTCGCATGCGTTATAATTTTTCTCTTTATTCTTACAATAAATATAGAAATCATATTAAGCTTTAAAAAATAAAAAATTTCTTTCAAATTCATTCTCTATCTTTTTTTTCTTTTTTTTTTTAAACTTCATTATTTTACTTTAAAATGCTTAAATAGAATAATATTGTAGGAACATTTAAGAAGTTTTAAAACTAATGAATTTTATTTATTTATTCTGACATTTAAAGACAGATATTCAAAGCTACAAATTTAAAACCTTGTAGATTAGATATTAAGCGAAAAGCACATAATAAACTTAACTATACTCTGTACTAATTTATAAATAAATAGAAAAGAAGCGAATGGATACATAATTATTGGAAAAATTATAAGTGGTCAAATTTTGTTGCGATTGTAACCATATATTAAAATTAAATAACTAGTAAAAAATTAAATAACTAGTAAAAAGTAATATAAAAGAGTTCTTTTTATAAAGAAAGGAATATCTTCTATTGATGTTTTAAAATACACTATTTATATAAATATAAATTTTATTAAATTTTTTTAACTCCAAAGTTCATTTGCTTAATCGAAAATTCATAATAGAAATTATTAAAAATGAGACCGATATTCATGTGAATGTCCACATTTTAGAATAATTTCTGTATAATGAGATTCTCTGTCTATTGGAATTTTCTAGAGTAGAGGTAAAAATTCATAACAGATCCCACTGTTGATTGTTATTAATACTGAAAAATAGTCGTTTTGTCAGCATCAATCTATATAGCAAGGATTCTCAAGTTTTTAATAAGCCCACACTTTAATCTTTTATGTTTTCGCACATATGGAACTAACTCGAATCATTATTTAAATACAACTGTAAGTTTCATCATTGTCAAAAAAAATTAAAATAGAGAAATTTTTATATTTTTCATATATTATTTTTAAAAAATTTTTTTTATCATTTATTGATCTTTATAATGATAATTTCTGTCTTAAGGCAATTTGAAAATTGTTAATGTTTCTTTCGATATATATTATTCATTTGTAAAGTGTTTTGATTCAATTTTATTATGTTGCATAAACCTGCTTAGAAAAAATTTTTCATTAAATAAATTCCAATATTTTTAACAAAAAGCTGGGAGCCAAATAGTGTTCTGTCAATGATTCATAGATTCCATTTCTACCAAAAGAATGGATGTTGAGGACTTGAGATTTACTTTAAATCTTACTTCCACTAGAATCAGCCTCGAGTTCAAAATGTGGCCATAAATAATAAACAACCATCAGTTTCATTATTTAAATGTCCCCATTGTTTAAGAAGTAAATAAAAATAACTTAATTATCCTTGAAAATGTTTTTATTTTTTGGAGGGGGTGCATACCCAGATAAAAAAAAGAATCTTCAATAAGTTCTAACATGCTACTGATTCATAATCGTTTATAATTTCCTTCTATAGTATTTTTTATTTCATAGTAGAATTCAAACAGATGTTTCAAGAATTATTGTTTGTTTAAATAATAAATTTTAATATTCATATTAAAAATAAACAAATGTTTAATAAATATTTGGTATTTTAAAGGAAATTGAACTAGAAAATGAATCATCAAATTATTTATTAGCGTTTAAAATATGGGCTCTTAAAATGAAAAATAATTTTGATTTATAGATTCCTGAATCATGCAATTGTTATTTATAATAAATGCATCTTCATTTCACAAAAGCATTTATTTAAAAGGCATAACAATTGTTTTAAAGGTTGGTTTTTCTATAAATTAATATAATCAACAACTCTTCTGTTTTCTAATGGAATACGAAAGATTTTTCGATTGAAAATCAAATTGTATTTTTGTAAAGTAATGATTTTAATTTACTTATATTTAAAGATGTTTATAAAAATTTAGATTAAACGCAGAATTTTTAAATTGTAAGCATAAAATTGAATTGCGTTTTAAGTACTTTTTTACTTAAGTTCCTACTAGACTTTAAATAGTTTTTGTTTAGTATTAATTTTATACAAGTATTGAATTGCTTATAATTAAAAATAACAATAGTAAATATTATAACCCACATTTTGATCACTTTTAACAGCTATCAAGATGGATAATTTAATTGTGAGCAATTAATACGATCATTTTTAATTTCACGAGATAGTTAATCTTATTTAATTCCGCTTAATTTGTTTTAAACATAAATTTGTAATTTATTACATTCAAGTGGTTATATTTTTATTCCTAACCTTTAAAATGAGTTTGAATATTTGAATATAATTTTCAAACTATAATAGTTTTACATTTTTCCGTTGGAATATATCCTTAATGAGCTTTATTCATTACATGATGGTAACATTCGATGAAAACTTTTATTAAACACATGATATTAAAATTTTATTATGAAATGTTATAGTTTTATACTAATATGTTAATAAATAATACATATGTAATAAATAATACAAATGTACATAATAATAATACATAAATAATACAATATGATACAAGCATAAAAACATAAAATGGGCCTTTTATACCATAATTAAATAAAAAAAACATTTTTAATTTTAAAGTTTCCAATTTTCAAATTTAATTAAGAATTCATTTCAATTAGCATCTTCCCTATTTTTCTTTAAGGATAACATTACATGATTTAGATCTAAATTTCATCAAAATTTAAACCTATTATATTATTTTTAATTATTTTCAGAACTAAAATCCCCGATGAAATATGAACCTCATAGAAATCGAAATATAATTAAACTTAATGAGTAGTTTGAAAAATATTTTAAATTAATCAGATCAAAATATTTTTCTCATTGAACATTTTAAACAAATCGAACAAATTGTATGATTTTGAAAGAAAAAAAATTCATTGTTAATTTATTCACAATTCTTTTAGATTTTTGATTTCATTTTCTACATTTGAATTATTTTAATAAATACTGAATTCATTCACAATTTTGGTAACCTTAGAAAGATTTAAACTTATTGTTTATTTCCATCAATTAAAGCATGATAGATTTTAAACTAATTTATTTTTCAAGAAATTTTTTAAATTCCTGATATAAATTAGCTTAAAGAATTGTTTTAATTTATTTTTATTTAAGTAATTGGTAATTAATTCACTATATTTTAGAAAATTTCAAGAATTTTGAATTGTTTTTGTCAATTTAAATAGTCTAAAATATTTTTGGTTCTTGTTAATTTAATGAATTTTTTATTCCTTTACAGTTTACAATAAGTAATTTTAAATATTTTTTTATTTCAAATAACTTGAGAAATTCAAATTTAGAGCATATATATATATATATATATATATATATATATAACTATTCATCATTTATTAAGCACAAGTTAATTCAGGTACGTATAAATTGATTTATATTACTGGACGCAATTTAAAGAATTTTAAGCTATTTTAATATTTTGGCCGAATTTAGAAATTTTGAATTTAAATTTAAGCACTTTTTAAGCCAATATTCTTCTTGAAAACCGTTATGGAAAATTGGAAAAGGGTTATTGATTCATAATTTTTACCTTCTTCACATAAATAGGAAAATTATTAAGAAATTAAATAATGTTTCATAGTACATTTTACTTCTTTTTTTTTAAAACAAAAATTATATGTTATTTAAAAACTTTTCAACAAGTTAAAGTCATTCTTCTCTAATCTATACTCCTTTAAATAGTTATTTTCAGGGTTATTGTAATAAATACATTCTACACCTATTTTTGTAAATATTGAAAGTAATTTAACTTCACATTTTTATGTGAACTACAACTACTTCATATGAATTCCGGGTACATTCTTCATGCATTTTTAACATTTTAAAAGTAAACAACTTGAGATCATTTACAACTTCATTTACTCTCAGGAAACTATTTTGGTATTTAGATTTATTTTTTATAATTTAAAAGAAGATACTTCTTGAATTACCAGTTTGAAAAAGTCTCTTTCCCATGGTGGATTACTTTTTTTTTATATAATGATGCATGACGCAGTTGGACAGTGAGTTGTTATATCGGGAACTTTCAAAGTGTCTTTTTTTAAAAAAACTATTTTTGATATTTCTTCTAAACAGCTGCCTGGTCAACTTCTCATTTTCATAATTGGTTTTTAATTGCAAAAGTTGTTAGAGAAGACATTGTAAATAAGCCATAGCTAAATCTATCATATACCATATGTAATTCAAAAGTGACATAGCCCAAAAAGTTTTGTTTTTTTGTTATAACCATTAAGTGAATAGTCTAAAAGAGTTCTATCAAATAACAAAAGTTTACACTCTTTAATTTCGAATCCCTTTCTTCAGAACACTTTTTTGAAATTATGCCATATTAAAAACATATATGTATGAAACATAAAAAGCACATAAAAGAAAAAAATACACACAAATGAGTTATCTAACGGTTTAGAGTTACCATCATTGTGAGAAATGGCCTACTAACGAATAATAAAATAAATTGGGCTTTTAAAGGAACTACCATAATTGTCTGATGCATTCTCGATCAAGAAACGAAAAATACAACAAATTAGCTTCAAATCCTGTTCTTTATTTTTAAACTGAAGCGCAACATTACTCAATTTAGTTTTGCTCTTTTTAAGATAATAGTTTTACTTCATTTTCGTCACTTTCTGAATCCTATGCAAAATATATAATCCTCCAAAAAATAATAAACAATAAATAAATGAATGTTTTTATGTAAAGCTTTCGAAATCATGATTCAAAGTTTTATTGGTACTCAGTGAAACTAATAATTTATCTTCAATTGACATAATAATTTTTAAGCATCACTAAAATTATTTAATAACAACTAAAAATAATGTTTTAAGTGTTACCTTAATTATTTAAGTCATACTCGTCAATAGCAGGAATTCAAATTAAATGCTAGTATTTCCACATGTATAAGCTGATAAATTTTATTGATGGGCATGTCTACATTTTTAATATCATCACTAATTTATGAATTCAACCGTCATAAAAAAAGAAGGTCCTAACTATAAATTTATTTGAAATGCATACTCTTGATGTCACTTCGGTTTCTTATTTTCACATTGTAACAAACTTCCCAGGGTTATTACTTTTATTCAAGTGTAATAAAAATGCTTGACGTATTAAAAATTAATGGGTGTAATCTTAATGTTTTGTTTCAATGATTCTTATTTAGAATTAAGTTCCGCATATTTTACAATATATCATTAAATAAAAACACAATTCAGATAAAAAAAAAAAAGAAACATTCCTAGTATTTTGGTTTTTTAAAAATTTTTATCGATCGAGTATAAGCACTTTCTAACTATATTTACCTTGGACTTTAAATTTCATTCGCATATTTTCAAAAATTATACTTTATATCTTTGAAAATTCACTTACTAACATCATTTGTATTCGTCCATATCTTTATTAAATTAAACGGATGAATATTCATTGAATCTGTACAGCGCAATTAAGAATCCAAATATTAAAAGATATTTGAGGAATCCTTAGCACGAATAATTTCAGGAAGAATTTATGGAAGAGTACAAATATTTAAATGTAAGATTTGTTCATTTAATAATAAATATTTTGGCAAAAGCTTGAAAGATTTTTAATAAATAGCATGCATATCATTAAAAATCATTTAGTTAATTATCTTTATTTAGATTAATTTAAATCCGTTAATTTATAAAAATTATTGGCAAAATTTTTATTTAAATAAAATATTACTAGTTTGTGTAAGTAAGCAATATTTATAAAAAATAAAAAAAGATCATAAGTTATAAAATAAAAATAGTTTATTCAAGTAAAATCTTATAATTTTCGGAGATCTTTTATCTCACTACGATATTATTTATACAAGCTTGTTCACCTTTTCAGTATTTACATGTGCTTACAGGATTATGCATTTATTCAAAATAGCTTGCAAATGTATTATTAAATTAAATCTATCGGTCTTTTAATGGAGAAATATTATTTGACATTTTGAAATTTTCTTTTTTTATTCTGCAATAGATAATAATAAAAAAGTTTTTAAATAACTTTCTAGTAATCTCTTTACTAGGTTTTTAATAGATAAAAGATATTTGTTCATTTTAATTTCAATTCAAATTTTCGCATTGTTATATCAATACACAGATAGATTCCTATATCTTTATTAAATAAATTAAAAACAAGTAATTTCACAAAACCTTGTTATTACTTTTAACTGACAAACTATGAATGAAATAAAAATTAAACCGGATATCAGATTTAAATTAAAACAGCTATTAAATTTTTTATTTTATTAATATTCTTATCATATATATTCATAAATAATGAAATAATAATAAAAAAAAAGCAATGACTGTCTGAAAAATAGAAAATAAAAATTTTCTATTGAGGCGTGAAATGTTTTCTTTAAATTCTTTTTTTGATATAAATAATTTCAAAACACTTAATGTAAACGTGACAGTAAATATTCCTTTTTTATTATTGATATACTGAAAGTTTTTTTTAATTTTTTTTGTTGTTAAGATTTTTTAAAATTATTTTCAATATAAAGAGCTTAAAAACCTTTAACATCTCAATAATAGAAAATTTTCGTTTTTAAAAAAATGATCTAAAATTCCTGAAAACTGTGTACTTTATTTTGTTAGAACACTTTTATTTTCTTTAGTAAGAGAAAATAATAAATTATTTTTAAAAATAAGAACAAATAGTAATTTTTTAATAAGCGAATTTTGTTAAATTACAATTTTTTTCCCTCGTCGTTTAACGAGAAATCTTAAAATAAAAAAAATAAATAAAAAAATTTTTGTAAAATTGTCTCGAATTCGGAATTTTCCAGAAAATGTCGATACACATGCTTTTGCAATACGAAAATATAAAATTTCGGTCCCAACTCTCAATAATATTAGAATATCAAAGAAGTTAGCATTCTTATAAATTAAACTATTCTTAAATTAAAAAGTTCTTAAACTGAATTATTTATTTAATAAACTATTGTTAAATAAATTAAATGTTTAATTATATACTTTAAAAAAATGAAGAATTCATTTATTCATAATTTGTTTAACTTCATACTTTACTATCAGATATTAAATATATATGTAATATATTTTTAATTCCTTATATGCATTTTATAAAGTAGTGATTCATGCGAATCTCATTCTCAAAACATTTAAAATAGTTTAATATTAAAATATTTCATTCAATCAAATATATGAAAAGGGAATGGAAATTGTTTATTAGCAAATGTGTTTTCAGTATGACATACAGTACATCACAGAACCAAATAATTAAGTTCATTTAGTTATTATGTAATAAGTAGGCATTGTATAATCGAAAGTTTGACCCTTTAATGAAAAATCCAATGATTCGAAGCCAAAAAATGTATATTACTTAACTCTTAAAATTGATTCGAAATTTTTAACTAGAAAAAGCATTTAAGATTAATTTAAAAAACACTATTTTTATGGACAATGAAAATATTTTCATTATATTAAAAAATCATAATATTTAAAAAATTTTTAATATTCCTTTACAAAAGCTTCAAATTCTCAAATATTACAGATTGAGCAAAAAAATATTTATAATCAGAAACTAATTTGCAACTAATCTATAAATTTTCTAAAATATTAAATTAATTAACTTCTTTTGTTGTTTTAAAAACTATTTATCGATCTCCGAGAATTTTATTGAATATTGTTCTGGTTTTAATAAATGATAACAATTTTTACCTATTTAAATAAATTGCGAATTTTTATTTTTTGTCTAATGTTTTCTCAACAAAATGAATAATTCAAGTTTAATTTAAAATTTCATTTCTATCATTTTTAATAAATGAATGTAACATTTTTTTAAAAAATATCAAACTTGTTTTTCAATTATTATTTAAAATCTGAAACTTTCACTAAATTGTTTATATTATTTATTAAACCGTAATTTTGCCCCTTATTCTTATAATTCTAGAGCAGGTTTTAAAAAATGAAAATAATACAGAAGATTCAAAAGATTTTGCGATGCTATTCTAAAAATTCTGGATTTTTATTTCGTCACCGATAAATAAAAATATTTGAATAAATTGGAAATTGTAATTTGTTTAAAAAAATTTGGAAAATCCTCTATATTTTTATAATGCTCTGTATTTCGTTTAGTCATTAATTCTTATAACTATAGTTACAGATTTTATAGGTTAAAAGTGGTACATAAAATTCAAAGTTTTCACCAGAAATATTCTTTGAAATGCAGGGTATTTTATCTCAGAATAATTTGCATTAATTGCAGAAGACATCTAAAACATAAAACATTTCACATTTTATGGTGAGATGAAAAATAGTAAAGACGCGTAACATCAAATCATAAAAGGATCATAAAATATCCTTAAGTTCAATAATTACTAACTCATCTTTATTATTTTTGAAATATCTAAGCATATCAAAATTTATTAAAATAGTTTTAATTTATTTTAAAAATATAATTATTAACTGATTTTATTCGTTATACAAATTAAGGAAATTATTGAATATTGAAAAAAGAATACAATAAAATTACTGTTATTTATCGTGCAAAACAAAGTGGTAACAAACTAAATTGTGTGAAATTATGAATTAACCGTTTTTATTAAATAAACATTAAACTTAATACTAATTTCATTATCTACACCCAAAAATGTAAAATTTAATTATTCTTTTCTTCTTTATTTAGCAATTTTTTCTCAATAATTAACTTGCTCTTTTAATTTTAAGAAAATGTAAACGTACCGAAAGTTACACGTAATTTTGATTTCCAAAACAACATAGTTATAAGAAACAAAAAGTTTAAAAGTCTCTTTTAATTATTGAAGAAAATAAAAAGAAACAAAATAATTAATCAATAAGGAAAAAAACGATCGTATTAATTGTGCAGAAAAAGTTTATCCAAAAGATAAGCCCCACATTTTTTTAATTTAAAAAGCATATTTCAAAAAATATATATTAATAGATTATACTTACGGTTATCATTCTGCATATAAGCGGCATTTGAAGCCGAAAAATAAGCGGTCAAAATAGTGACGGCTAGGGCAGTTTGCAGAAAGCTTGTCGCCATCTCGCGTAGGTATCCTTGAACGGGATTTAAGAGCAAATGCTCAACACAACGAGAGATTGAAAGATAATACTGAGCCTCTTCCACGAAGGGTTATCGCTCAATTTACAATTATCGCCAAAATGTGTTTGAAGGTCGCCAAATCAAAGAACTAATGAATCAAAATCTCATACCTCCCAAAAATGAATTTCTTCACATTAACTTAATCATAAAGGCTGGTATTATTATTATAATATTATATTAACTTAATTAAAATAAGAGATTTAAGTAAATATAAATTAATTATAGTTTACAATAAATAAAAAGGTGTTTAATTTATCATAAATTTATAACTTTTTTCATCAAACTATATTTAATGGCCTTTAAAAATTTGAAGTAAAAACAAACAAGTTATAATTTTAGTAATAAAAAGGTGATGACGTGTCAATTTTTGTAAATACAAATTTTCAAAAAAGAAAGATTAGATAAGAGATATGATTCTAGACATAAATATTACATTTCCTATATCTACAGGAAGAAATGAAAATTGAAATAGTAAAATTTCACAGATAGAAAAAGGAAACTTTTACACAAATGAATAATTTATGCATTTTTGATTGAAAAAAGCATCTTGTGGTTTAAACTCTTCCTTATAAGAAAATTATTATTCTATATTCATGAAATTTGATCATTTTTTATCATTATTTGATTTTAATTCCAGTTTCATGGAAAATTATAAGCCTTGTCCTCTATAAATTTATTTATTTATTATTATTATTATTATTTTAATCTTGAATAAAATAATCGAATATATTTCGATTATAGTTCATTAATATATTATTATTCTCGCAGTTAAACTTAAATTTTGATTATAACATTCTCTTCAAATATCTTTATTTCATATTCTTAGCAAAATGTTAAGAATATATTTGTTAAATATTTATCAATGAAAACAAGACTTAAATCTTTTATCTAATTAATTTCTATTATTTTTATTTTTTATTTCAGATTCCGAAAATGAATGTTAAAAACATTTTTGTTATATATACGTATTAATAAAAATAAAAGACTTGAAGCAAGATTAATTTAACTTATAACATTCTGTAATAAAAAATTATTTAGAATATTTTTTAACCACTGTTATGCAAAATTGAGAAAATTTATGAATCATTATTTCATAATATTAGTATGTGAATTATATAGCATCAAAATCACGGAAATGTTTGATATTTATGTTGAAATAAATAAAATATGATACATAATTTATAATAAATTCAGCTCTGATTTCTTTATTATTTGTTCATGCTTTTTGTTATTAAAAAGAAAATATCGTATTAATTTTTTCTTTTGATATTTTATCAAAATAATGGTGAACAAAAAGCTGTTTCGAAAAAAAGTTATCTAAAATGTATTGTTTCTTTAATTTTGTAAAAAGTATATTTCATAATTAGTTATATTCATGCTTAATTACGGCTATTATAACATTTTTTTTTTTTTTTGAAAATGTAGAAGAGTTTTTTCAAAATTTAAAAATTATTTCTTAAAAATTTTCTGTTTAGCACAAGGTTTATGAGAAGTTTGTGATTCGTATTAAATAAAAGACTTGATCAAAAATCTTTATTTAATTTATGCTGAAAAACTGTTTCTTAATTGCTTTATTTAAATTTATTAATTTTATTTCAAGCCTGAAATAAGCAGGATTTTGTTTTTCTTTTACTGCAGGGTTTGTATTGCTGATTTTCTTTTTGAAAGCTTGTTTGTTAAAATTGTTAGGAAAAACAGAAAACTTGTCAAATGTTTTTTCTTGTTCTTATGAATCTGGGATGATTATGATACGCGTAATCTTGAAGCAAAAATCAAAAGATTCAAATCATAAAATATTAAGTACTAAATTTAAATAAAATAAATATTTAATATTTACTTGTTTATAATATTTTTTTATTTATTGTACGGATTTTGTCCACATTTATTTTAACTTTCATTATTACTTTCATTTAAAATTGATTTGCATGTTAGAACAATAAGAAATCACATCCGTAATTTCAAATTAAATTATTGCATAGTAGTATTTTGTTTATAGCATTTTAATAATTTTATTTGAAGTTAGCGTAGCTTTAAATATAATTACAAAAATATAATCAAAAAATAATTAGTATTAACTTGAAATAGCGCAGTAAAATATTAACTTAATTTTTTATTTTGAATTTATTTCCTTAATAATATGATTCTATTTTTGTTGATCAACTATCATTAATTACGCAAAAAGAATTATTTTGATTCCCATCGGCCGTTTAATGCTATTAACCATTCAACCTATTTCGGATTCGAACTCACCAACAGATAAATTGAAAGCCTAAACACTGTATAACTCGTTTTTCCTACTTCACATAAAATATATGTATCAATTTCATAAATATCTGGATAATTTTCTTGCTCACAAATGTATGTTTATGCATTATGGTTTATTTCATTTCCACAGTGTTGTACTGCAAAATATTGTCTAATATTTTAGTTAAATATCGAATAAAAGTAATGACAACGGCAATACACACATACATATGTAGATATATATCGGTGCAGGTAGTTTGGAATACTCCCTCATTATCAAGTGTCTTGTAATTTTGAACTATGGTCAAGTGACGAGTTCATACCTGAGCTGGCACCCTCCTCTCCGTACTCCGTGGGGGCAGGGCTTTGGATGTCACAAATTAATGTGGACACGTCCCCAAACCAAGGAGCTCCAGCAACCCAGTGAGGGAGAAAGTGATCGCCATCTTAATATCTGACTGATGTAAAATGATGCTTCACTTGGCTGATTTTTAAAGGAAAGCAGCGAAATGACTAAACCACTGGAGCACATATTGGCATACAATAACACAAAAAAAAACATAAGTGGTACTCCTAAAGAATATAATTCAGAAGACTTTAATCACATAAAAGTATCACGCTGATGAATTTCTAGAAAAATATTGTCTAATAATACATGACAATGATTTTATATTCAACAAGTTCATGATTTTACAGTAATTTTGAAAATTCATAAAAATTATAAATATTTAATTTAAACCAGGACCACACACACAAAATTGCTTTTTCTACTTATCAACTGTCTCAAAACATAAATATTTCCTTAAATTTACATACTAAAGTTACTCATGTTTTCTCAGTTTTCTTTCATAAGATAATATATATGTGTATCAATCGTTGATCTTTATTTGCACATTTTATGCCATCTTTCGAGGTTCTTTCTGTTTGATTTTGAAAGCATGGATTCATTATTGTATTCCAAATGCATTGTACAAAAAAGGCGTGTTTGATCGCCAATTTTGAGCAATTACGTTTGACTATATAAAATATAGAAAAAAGAGGCTTATCATATTAAAGTATCATCCATAATGTAATACGAAATTATCTCTAAACAACAATAGTAAAAGTATAATGATCACAATATTATTGAAAAATGTACTTTTCTATAATAATATTCAATAATGGTATCATTACAATATATTTAACAATAAACATTCAAAGTAAAAATTCTAATCAGTCAAAAATAAAATAACATTATTGCCATATTTCATAGCATAATTATATCCAATCAGCATAGTATCATTAGGATTTTTTTTTGTTTATAATAGCCTATAGTTTAGTTGCACACGAGGACCTACTGTTTCAAGTGGACCTATTGTTTAGACTGAGATATACTATAGGAGAAAAATGAGATAGTTTAAAGTAGATTTCGAACCATTGACAACATCCTAGACCAAAGGCCAGAGTGCTAACAGTTTTGCGGCCAGTTCGGCAACGAAGTCACTAGAATAATAAATATTATTATAATACATTCTTTTATAGAAATAAATAATATCGTGAGAAATATTTTGTGGGAATATTTATGTAAACTCTCAGATTATTGTTAGAATAAATTTGGGGGAAAAGATATATATTTTGAAAGAGTGATTTTTTTACCGTAATTATATTGCTTTTTCATGATTTTACTTTCAGTTTTTATGAACGCTCTTTGTAGTACTACATAGACAATAAAATTAATTTTCAATGCAATGAATCAAATAAAATATTAAAATTTAAATTTTGATATTTTTTGAGCCACTAACGCAGAACTTTTCATATATATTCTGCATTATTAGTCCCCACAAGTGTCCAACAATGGCAAATTTAGGATTTGCCTTAACATAGAAATGCAGTGGTACATTTTACGTTGCTTCAGTTACGTTTGAACCAAAAAAATGAAACTGAATTCATTTCAATAAATCGTATTAAATACTTGATTCTGAATACATGGATATTATAAATAATTACTTTGAGGTCAAAATAAAATTACTTTTCTTTCAATCAAACCTTTGATCTTTTCATGTGTGAGAAATTGAAACACACAATCGAACCGAATTCTGAAATTTCATTTTATACTGTAACTAATAGTTTTTTAAGAATTTAATGCCTTTCTAAGAAAAAATTTTGAACTCTATTTATGACTCCTACTTTCCTTTTCGGTTCTTGATTCAATCATGATAGAAAATAAGAAATTCTACGGCACCAAATTTAAGAAATTCAAAAAATATTAAAAAGCTTCAATACTATGGAATAAAAAAAATTTGTTTTATAAATTTATTCTGAAAAAAAATGAACTCTAAAAAACTAGAAAGTAGCAAAACAGAAATAGGTATATATTTCTCTTCAAATTCGCCTTCACGTGATGTTTAAAGTTTTCTATGTCATTTTGCATGTTAGTCGCACATGTTTTTCTTATTCATGTGTAAATATATTATAATTATTTTTAAAATCTAAGAGTATTTTAAACTCCTTTGAACTTAATTCTCTTCACAAAAGAGATTTAACTTCAGAGAAAGATGTGCACCATAATAGTTCTAAAATTAAGAATATATTTTTAAACAATATTGAACTCAATTGGTAACTAATTTAAACTTCGAATCAAATATATTTCTTCTTACTCTACTTAAATTTTCTCTGTCAGTAGTTAAAGTCTATTAACAATTAGTAGTTAAATTCCTCCAGAGAAAAATGTCCAATCCCATTTGTCTAAGAAATAGGAATATTTTTTAAAATCTTGAATTCGATTAGTAACTAATTCAAATACCAAAAACCTCTCTTGTTTTTCTTCTTAATACTATTAGTAGTTAAGCAGTTTCCTGAATAGACATAATTAACTTTCTTCAAGTGATGGAATGATTAAATTTACCACAACGTTCAACAAATAAATGTAATTTTGGTTCCATGACCTACATTAATTACATGTTATTTGTGGAAAATTTATAGCTGAAGTCAGTGAGTTAAAAATAGTTTTTCTTTAACTGATATTTGACGCACAAAATATATATAGATGAAATAAATTGCATTGTATAGCTCATAATTTATGAAAAAAAGAAATGCACTGCTGATTCTTATTATCCATGTTCTTGATGAGAAATAATCCACCAATTTTCATCAATTGTTCTTTTAAAGCACATAACAACAAAGAACCTGTTTCGTCATTGTAAAATTAGAACATATCGAACGAAATAATGAGTAAATCCACAGCATTAAAAATCAAAATGATTTGATGTAGTTAGAACTTTTTCTTTTACTAACATTAAAAATTAACATTAGAAATATGTTTCTGAATTCTTTTTCGGAGGTTATATATATATATATATATATATATATATATATATTTTGCCTTTTCTTCATCAGATCAATCTTTACTTTGTTTCTTGTCAAGTGAAAATTTAATTTTCAGATATAAAAGCATTCAGCTTTAACAAGATAAAAGAAATGGAATGTCACTAACTGCTCTTTACTATCTCTGAAGCAGAAATATCCGTAGGGATTTTACATTTCATAAATTGGATTATACAGTATGCAACTCAAGTCAAAACTTTATTTTAATATTTTCTCAAATTGTAAAATCAACTTCACAAAACTCTCACTGCTATTTACTTAAAACGTGCTTTCATAGCAAAATTTGCTGCATTTTTTCCATCTATGACTTAAAATTCCCATAAGAGAAATTTGTATACAGTATATGATACAATTACTTGGCACTGTAAAATATAATGAGTACATATTAAAGGTTGTTGTTGTTGCCGTGTCTATGAGTAAGTGTGAAGTGCAAAAAAACAAAAAAAAAAAGTCTACAGTCCACTAAAAGTCTTGTTGATGAGATCTGCTAGTTCTGGAGCCCGGTGGCTATGGAGGATCTCAGTTGTTGGAGCTCCTAGTTCGAAGAGGGAGCGGATAATGGCTTGGCAGTTTAAGACATGATCTGGAGTTAGTTCGGATTGAGGACAGTGCTCACAGTTGGGATAGGATTTTCTATTCTAATTATTTTCCATTGTTTTCTTTAATGTTACTTTTTGTTATTAGAAATATTTTCTAATTTCTTAAACATATTTTTTTGTTTCGTTTAGTTCAATTTATTTTATTTTTTCTCTTATGTTAAACGATTTCCTGTTTTTACTTTGTTTTTACAGTTAATTAAATTTTCTTTGGATAACTGGAGATATATAGAAAAATATGCCATTTAGAAATAATTTTCTAATGGGAAATAAAAATTCTAAATTCTAAGATATACTCATAGTTTTGATTTTCACAATTTTCTTGTTCATAAAATGGTTTTTCTCAATTTTAATGTCAAAAATATTAAAGGTTAATTCTATCATTTAACAGCTGATAATTGTAAGTTTTGCATAAAGTTTAAGAAGCTTTTTCCATTAAAATGTAATATAAAACATCAAATTCTACGAAGAGAAAATTGGGTTACCTTATTTCAAAATTTGCAGAGATTTATATAAAATCTGCTACCACTGATTACACCAAAGAAAGCATCTAGTATTTGTATAAATCCAAAACAATAATTTGTAATTTGTATAAATCCAAAACAATAACAGTTGTTATATTATTCAATAAGCACTTTTGTTTCATATATTATTTTATTTCTTATAAATGCTTTCCATAATTTGGTAAATAGAAGTGATATTGTAAAATTGTCTTATATATAATACATTAGCCATGCTTTATATTACGTGCTGATTAAGAATTGTACCTTGAATTTTTCAATCAATGATTTAGTTTGGAAATGCATTTTTTGTGTTACATCTAACCTCACACATTAACTTTATACTTTCTTTCAAATTAATATATACTTCAGGATAGTTATTTACTAAATTACAAAATATGCAATAAATCATGTGAATTACATTTTGGCCTTTATTTTAAATTATAAATGTAGAAATTTGATATTGTAAATGAAAAAATAATCTCTATTGTATTTTTCTATATTACAAAATTAATGAAATCGATTACTAATTATTCCATCACATTCGAACAAATAATTCCTGTTCACACTATTTAAATATTTTAGTTTTACAATCAATTCAAAATTAAATTATTTAATCATACAAAAAATTTAACCAGATGCAATATTCCTGTTTGTGTACTGAAAGACCTATTATCACGGAAATTGTTTTACGAATCAGGAAATTGCTTTATATGTTTTTACGTGTCAGTAAAAGTACGGGAAATTGCTTTACATATCGGTAATTTCACTAAATGGTGGTAAAAGGAAACATGAAAGCGATATTCCTATCCTACAGATTTCTTTGTCTCAAGCAAGATACAATTTCAATATATTTAGGTTTAGGGA
>JAPDSC010018429.1:0-12605 GCA_026290005.1 Latrodectus geometricus
AGCTATGTTTCTTTTTATGCAATGGACATTAAAAAGGTATCCAAACATGATCAACTTAAAGTGAACTTGTTCTTTTATATAATTTTTGGGCATTATAGGTTATGATGAAAATTTCCACCATTATGCAAAGAAGGGTTAATTATTACTTAAAGTTCATTCTTATAACATCATTGTGAAATTTTTACTTTGAATTTTAAAAATCATGTTGTCAGCACAAAAAAATTAGCCTTTTCTCTAATTTGATATTAAAAATACAATAGGTTATAACTTTTTTTCATAAACTAACTAAAATTTTAAAAAAATTAATTTTTATTTCATCTATTAAATTCAAATTTCATATCTTTTTAGTCTCTAAGTAAAAAGCAAAGGAATGTAAGACAAAATTCTTAATAATTTAATGTTGAACTAGGACTAAATACTATTTTAGCACTTGCAATACTTCAAAATTACTTATTATGATTACATTTATAGAGCTTTTTCATGAATATTCTTGAAAATCTGCATATTTGGAATGTTGTTTTTTCTTGGTCATTTTATTTCGGCTTTATGATATATTTATTATTGATATTCCTTTTATAACTTCTAGTTTAAGATTCAAAATTATTAATTGCATCAGTAATAACCAGTCTCATTTTCTATATTGAGCAAGATGACCAGAAACCCTTCATTTTTTTTATTTAAAATCATTGCGTTCAGTTTGTGTAATCATTAAAGTAATTTTAAAATACACATAATAAAATAACTTGTATTACACATAATAAAATACACATAAAAAAACTTGTATTACACATAATAAAATAACTTGTACTTGTACGTATGATTTATATTGTATAATTGAAACAGTGTTCATTTATTTGTTTTTAAAAATATCTAATCATTGATAAAATAAAAAACACAACATGCTATTGTTTGGTAACTGTGATGTAAATAAAATACAAAATACTATTAAAAACTATAATCTGAAATTAATTTTCTCAGACTCTTATTACAAAAACGTTTTATAGTTCTAAAAAATACTAAATGTATTTATAACTTCTATTTTGTAACCTTATTTATTTATTTTTTTAGGTCCAAGATATGTTGTACAAATTGGTGAAAAAATTGTGGATTACAATCCTCAATTTAAACTGTTTCTTGTCACAAAATACTCTGAAATAGAGCTTCCTCCAAATTGTTATGCTGTCGTTTCAACTGTAAATTTTAGTACAACAAAAGCTGGATTAGCTGGTCAAGTAATTATAAAAATATTTCCTGTTTAGTTTTTTTGTATAAATTAAAAGTTACTTTGCTTTTGAATTTCTAAATGTAAAAGTAATTATATATATAAAATTATAAAAGCTCATAAAAATTGTAAATATTTTGTGAAATATTTTAATTAACTATTTATACAAAGGTTTTATAATTGTGCATTTTTAATAAAAGAAATTTACATTATTATAAAGCTTAATGTCATGAATTACACTTTGAAATTTGTGTTTTAGAGAATTTCTACCTCAAATATTAAATCGATATGTGTATCATTTATGTAAAACTTAACATGAAAAACTATCCATTATAGGATTTTATAGTTAAATGAATGATATTATTTAATAATTTTTAATTCAGATGTTTTTTCATTTATTATTTATTTGGACTTTTTATGATGCATTGCTTTAATTTACATTCAGTTATTGGCAACTGTCTTACAACGTGAGAAGCCAGAATTAGAATTGAAGCGTACAGAGTTATTGCGCAGAGAAGAGGAAATGAAATTACAGCTAACTCAACTAGAAGAATCATTGTTGCAAGAATTAGCATCTGCTAAAGGGAATGTTCTAGAAAATGAAGAACTTATTGCTTCTTTGAATAAAACAAAAAGTAGTAGCAATGAAATTGCATTAGGATTGAAAGAATCTCATCAATTACAATTATCAATGGAAGAAGTATATTTTATTTCATTATTCTTATATATATTCTTTATTAATTAACTTATACAAAAATATTGCATTATTAATAAGCTATTTATCAAATTAATTTCTTTACTAATATGTGTTGTGATTAAATATTGAAGGTCAATACACAAAAAAAGTAATAAAAGCATGCACTAGATAACTGAAATGCTTTTTTTTTTTTTTTTTTTTTTTTGGTATATGATTGAGTTTGCTGCCTACATAAAAAGTAAATGCTTACTGTCTCATTTTTTTAAAATTTTCTATTGCTTTCTTTTTAACAAACACCAGATTTCTATCAGAGTAAGAGTTTTTGATGAAAAATAATTAACAAATTAGTATTAACAATAACATAAAATAACTTTGGAGAACTTCATAAAATTAAAATATGATTTAAAAACATTTATCATTATTGTTGTTAAACAACTAAACTTTTATCATTAATTACATTATCATAATAATTTAGAGAAATATATAATAAAAAAATTATAAATTAGTATTTACATTTTATTTTTTCAAAATTATACTATTATATATTTAATAAGTTGATTTTATTAGTTGTTTCTTATTCTATCATTAAAATTGTAAATTGTCAGGGTACAAATTTTAGATGACAGGGTTATCTAAAATTTTTGTAATAAACTTAACTTTAAAAACTTTTTCTTATTACTAATTACTACTACTGACAGAATTAATATAAAACCTATATTTGTAAAATAAATATTACTAGTTACTGTGTTTATCAGAATTAATAATATTTTCAATGCAACTTGTGACATGGATTCATATTTGAATTGCATAGTAAATTTATGTGTTTTAAATCGTAACTGAAGAAATGTTCCTCTATGAAAAGAATCATAATATCTTTATTTTGCTTATTAGTATTTTTAGTTATTTAAATAAAGTAAGTATTACAAGAAACTATTGCTATTGTAATAATAATTATTAAAAATAATTGCTCTAAATATTTGATTGAACAGGTGAAAATGTTTTCATTTTTTCCTATTGACTTTAAATAGCTCCTCATAAATTTCACAGCACTTCATTTTGCTTTGAAAAAATATCACCTTTTTAAATCAATTTTCAATACTTTTGAACTACTATGAGATATTTTCTAATAATTTACTTTTAGGAGTATTTCATGAAATCTGATTACTTAGAAAAGATATTAAATTGCTATTTTATTTCCCTTAATTTTGCTATTGGCATAAAATAAATAATTAGTTTGACATCAATTTTAAAATGAGTTCTGTAGCTTGTGTAATTTAGTATCTGTTAAAAGGTTTGTCAGTTTAAAATTTTTAAAAAAGAACTTTTTGAAAGTAACTTTAATACCTTTGTTTTTCACATCACTTCACTAATTTTATTTGTATGACTTAAAATATATGTCACTAAGAATAAATTAGCACTTGCTAAGCATGTGCTTGTGTTTTTTACATTACTAAAACCATTTTAACTTGATTCTTTGAATTTGCTCTTTTAAATAATAAATATTAAGAATTTGGGAGAAAGAAATGATCAATAATATCAAATTCTTCTCAATTTAAGCAACATTTCTTTGAATTTAAAATACTATCAGATAATCATTT
Source organism: Latrodectus geometricus (assembly GCA_026290005.1). Classification (NCBI taxonomy): domain Eukaryota; kingdom Metazoa; phylum Arthropoda; class Arachnida; order Araneae; family Theridiidae; genus Latrodectus; species Latrodectus geometricus. Next base: position 3,518 of record JAPDSC010018429.1, read on the forward strand.
CAATTTTTTCAATTCTAACATTACAGAGTAAAATTTTATAATATATATAATCACAAAAGGGCATTGCATTATTAATGAATATGTGTCATTGAAAAATTAGCGAAAAATATTTAAGTTTTTATTTATCCTTATGAAAACCTAATACAGGTGGATTATAAATAAATATCCCAACTTTCAAAGCACATTTTCAGCAGTATTCCATTTCTCACATCATTTTGCTGAGAAGTTAAAGTTTGGCATATACTCCTATGAAAGTTCATTTTGTTGTTTGTCACCAAGAGGACAACAAAACAATAAGATGTGTTAAGAAAATTTTATTAAATTTGCTAAAAGTGATTCATTTCTACTGTTCAAAGATCTTTTCTTAATAAAAAAGGTATTCGCTCTTTTAAATTTATGAAGCATTTTCCACTGCTTTCATAAATATTTATGAAAGTACGTTTATGACGGCAGAAGTTTTGATCATCTGATAAATAGTGGTCATATTGAACATTTATAACTTTATGTTATCAGCTATTTTTCAAATGTGTCTTTATTTTTTTCCCCCTTCTATAATTTTTTTTAGCATATCACATTAAAATTGGGAAGTTCATTTAAAATCAACTTTTATTTTCCAAATTTAAAGCAATTTTTTCAAGATATTTGATATTGCAAATTGAAACAACAATATAGTTTATTTCAAATTCAAATTCTGAGCAAGATCTCTGAATGAAACTGCTTAATTCATTTGATGTTTGATCATATTATCTCATACATATTTGTTTGTTATTAATAAAAATTATCAATCTTATGATTCAATATTTTAATTATTTTAAATATTTTATATGCATTACTTGTTTTCAGGAAAGAAAAATGTATTTACCCTTGGCAGAGTTTGGAAGCACTTTATTTTTTCTCATTGCAGAGCTAAGAAAAATGAATAACATGTATTGTTTCAGTTTGACATCATTTTTTAAACTCTTCAACCAAGCTCTTGAAACAACAACAGTAAGTAAAAATTTTATATTTTCAGTTCATAATAATAAATTAGTAGCTAAATTATTTTCTTTTGCTATTATTATCTATTGCAAAGCTATTTAAAATATTTTGATGAAAATTAAGCTTAAAACTTTTAAAACTTAAAATTAAGCTTGATATTTTTTCGTAGAGTTAATAACATTAAGCAAAACTTTATAGTAAATTGTGATATGTTGCATTTAATTTTGAAATTCTTTGCATATAGACTGTTGCATTCCATTACATTACAAATCTTAAAATTAATATTAGTAAATCTTTTCAAATATATTAAAAATTTATTTGAAATGATTCACACCCTACACATTATATTAAATGTTATAAGAACAACCAGAATCAGAATGCATTAGAGTGTATACTGATGGCTCTAAAATACAAGATAATATTGGGTCTGGTGTATACAATTAACTCTTTTTCCAATGTGATCCTGTGAGATCCTTGTAATCTCAACAGCACTGGAAAATCTCAAGATAAAGATAAATTTTTCTCAAAAGTAATTATTGCACAATTGTTTTTTAAAGGAATTATTCTAGTTGCTTGTAAAACAGCTATTCAGGGAGCAATTATAAATCATGGCATCAATAATCAGATTATTACAGAAATAAGACAAATGTTGAGCTTTATGAATACAATAAAACAAACATTTTTAGTGGAAACCTTTACATGTATGTATCGATGGTAACAAAATAGGGGAATCACTAGCCAATAATCATACATTTAAGAGGCACAAAACTTCAAATCACTTCCTGTAAAGTCATTTAAAAAGCCATGTTTTTTAAGTCGTTTTTTAAGAAATCAATGAATACCTTTAATTCTGAACAAACTACAAAATGAACTAACAAACTCCCATTCAAGGTACCTGGAAAAAGTTATGTCAAAAACCTGTAAAGGTTGTGGCAAATTTTAGACTACAAACAGGCCATGATTGAATTTCACATCCTCTATATAAAGTAGGCATCATTTTATCCAGTTTATGCCAAATTTGTAATTTGGGCATTATGAATACAGAACATCTTCTCAAAACTAGATAAATATTCTCAAAAACAGAATAAAAAAGATAAATAATACTGGACTGCCAGAACTTTTATGAGCTCTTTAGTAGAGACTCCACCTCTTGCATTCTTTTCCTTGTTTAATATTTTTATTTTTACTTTGTTTTCCATGCTAATTTGTTCTGGATTTTACTTCAAATGTTTGTTTGTTTTATTATATTTGTCCTTGATACTTAAACTGTTTTGTACATTTGGATTGGTCCTTCCAGTAAAGCCATATCTAACAACCTATTGAAAATCTTCAGTTTTTTTAAACTAAACTTAGATTATTCATCATTTTAAAAACCTCTTATGCATTATTATTTAAGAAACTTTATTGGAAAGTTTTTTTAGAAATTACTTATGATATGCTTGTTGTTAAATCTTAAGAAGGAATCTATCAATTTCATAATAATATAACCAAAAATTAGTGTGTATAAATATCAATTAGAAGATTCATTCAATTTCTAACCACTGTTGAGAGAAATGGAAGTTATCTTTAAATTCATGCGTGATAAAACTATACAGGAATATCTGCACCATTTGTGAATTTATTATGTTTATGTGATAAAAATTACTTAGTTTAATTATTTTTTAAAATCATCCACTTTTGCAGGACTTCTGTTTTAACAATAAAAATAAGCATTCATTCTGTTTATATTTCTAATGAAGTTTATTTACAGTACTTTTAATTTAATTTTAGGTAATATTTTTATTGTTGATACATGTCTTTACATTTGCAAATTTATTTTTTGAATGATTTTTAATAACGTTTTGTTTTTTACTTAAATACGGTGGGTGATTGGTTAATGAACAATTCGGACTGCAAACAAAACAAATAACAAACACTTTCTCAAAAGATTTTTGTGTTCAGATTACAAACACATATTTGGATAACAAACTAAAATGGATTCTAATGAGCTCTTCTTGGCTCTTGGAGCATAATATCCAGGGTTGCCAAATCCGATGGATCAAAAATCATTTTTCATCTCTTGAATTATGTTGCTTGCCTATTAAACTTCAGTTTTATATTGGAAAAAAAATTTCAATAGAATATTTATAGCCGTTAGTTTCGGTTTTGATTTCATTCAAAACAACAAGAATGTAGAATACTAAGAAACACAGTGAAATGTGTCTCCTTCTGAATAATAGTAAGACAGAAGAGGACCAATGCTGATATTTACCAGCAAAGATTTTTTTAAGAAGTGGGAGAATATCAGAGCTGTGGACATAGAATGGCACCCAAACCATGCTGATGTCAGTAAAGTTGGGAGTCTTTACAATGACAATGTTATTAATCACTTTCAGAAAAAACTGAAAGAAAAGCAACCAGAATTGGACATGTTCGTTAACACCATATAAAAAATGAAAATGACTGATTAATATGCAAAACTATGTATATGTATTATTTTTTATAATAAACTTACTAAGAAATTATGCATCCTTTTTTAGTGTATCCAAGATAATTTACTTGATTACACAAAAAATGTATGGTAAATCGATGATTGATTAATGAACAATTCAGAGATAATAAACATAATCTTGTAACAAATTATGTTCGTTAACTGATCACCCACTGTATTTACATTTATCCATTTTTTTTTCTGTATTCAAAGACAAGTATTTTGATAAAAAAAAATATTTTTCTGTTCACAAATATACAACATAATTACTTAATAGTAATTAATGTACACCACAATTTGCTACTTAATTTAATGTTCAAAAATATTTTTGTAAATTTATTTGCATAAACTAAATATTTGTTTGTGATTAAATTAACTTAATAAAACAATTTTTTACATCTAGAGAGACAAAGAAACAAGCAGTAGAATTGTGAGTCTCGTAAAATCTCTACAAAATATTACTTATGATTCAGTATCAAGATCCTTATTTAAGTCTGATCGGTTAACATTTGCTCTTCATCTTATACATGGTGTATTTCCTCAGATATTTGAACATCAGGTTTGCTTTTAAATTTCATCATCAATTATTATTATATTTTCAGTAGTTTTTAAGTATTTCTTAGCTCAAATCCTATGTAAAAAATTTTCTTGTACCTGTTTAAAAAAAATCTGCTACCATGTAACTTATAATATAATGTTGAATGTAGAATGATATTTAAAAATATTTGATGTAATGCTATTACTACATTAAAATCAATATTTTTATCTCATTATTTTCAAAATTTTTCTCATTAATTGTAAGATTAAATGCTTTTTTTAGAAAAAAATAATAAAAATTTTTATCTGGCTATATATATATATATATATATATTATACATAGTTCTTTCTTAATTATAATTTAATTTCTCAGAATTTTAATTATAGAAACATCACTAGCTTGTGTAAAATTATCAATTACATTATTTAGGAATGGGAAGCATTCACTGGTGTGTTGTTGACAGAAGCGAAATTTGAACAAGAAGAATTGAAAGCTACTCTTCCAAATTGGGTTGATGAAGAGAGAGCAATAGCTGTTTCTTTGCTCAAAGTACTTCAATTACAAAAATTTTCTTACATAATGTATAATTGCTTTTAATATAAATAAATGGATATTGTTTATATAAAAAAAAACTTTTATGCATCATTCATTAAAAACCTTTAATTTTCTTCTTATTCTCAGTTTTCATTTATAATTTTAATGAATGCTTCACAAGAATGAAATATTAAATTAAACAGATTAGTTTAATTTGATTTGTCACTTGATAGATTAATTATGACTAAGATTTTAATTAAGTTTAAAGTAAATTCTAAGTTTTAATAAACATTTACACATTATATAGGAATTTAACCTCTACTGAAAACCAAGATCTTAAATTATCTTAAATTATTTAGTCATTAGTCCTGCTATATTGTAAATAGATAAAATAAACTTGCTGGAGTGTTGTAAAGTATTATTAAATACTTAAAAAATATTTATTGAGGCTTGAAGGGTATACTGAAAAGCAAATGGCACATATATTCTATAAGTGATCAATAATAGAATGATAATAGTTAGTTTTTTTAATTATAAGAACCAATTGAATTAATCAAATATGAATTTCATGTTACTGTGTGAATTTTGAACAAAATAAATTGGTGCATTTATATTTATATATTGAATAAATATATTAATGATAAATTAAAGTGCATATAATCATCTAATTGTAATAAGAATTTAATTATAGTCTCAATATGTCTATGAAGTTTCGATCAGACAATCCCTGATAAATTCAACAATTACAATTATATTTGTCTTCTCAAATACATTAATTTCCTTTATGAAATTTATATTTAATTTCATTAAATAGGTGGTATTTTCTTCTGGGCAGAGATGTAATGAATTAAAAAATATAATATTTTCTTTACACCTAAAGCATGATTATATAATTTTATTTTTTCCAAATACAATAAAACAATTCTTGAATTTTTAGGTAGCATTTCCTCATTTATTCAGCGTGCTTCAACTTTCTGATGCTAAACTGTGGGAAAATTTTTCAAAAAGCAGTCATTGTGAGCAAGAGCTTCCATCAGTTGTATCATCCAAAATAAGTATATTTCAGCAGCTTCTTCTTGTCCAAGCCTTAAGACCAGACAGGCTATATAGTGCTAGCATTCTCTTTGCAAGTAGAGTTCTAGGTAAGCATGATAAAATATCCAAAATATATTTAATGTAAATCATATTTATTTGATTAAAAAATTTAACATGAAAAAGACAATGTAAGTGTTTTAATGTATAGTTTTTTAATTTATAGGTCTAAAAGAGCTGTTTCCCCAGGCTGTGAATTTGAAACACCTTCTCCAAATAACTTCAAATGAAGAACCTATTCTGATTATTATATCTGCTGGAGTTGATCCATCTCAAGAGTTGTATGAACTCGCTTCATCAAACATTGGTGTAGAAAATTATGTCCAAGTAAGTGTGAATATTATAAATATGTAAATATATTAAACTAACACAATTTAAACATTAGAATTTTATTCTAAATTCAATATATATTTAGGTTTCTATGGGACAAGGACAAATGGAAGTTGCTTCTCAGAATCTAAGGTCATGTGCTGAAAATGGTCAGTGGCTATGCTTGAAAAATTTACATTTGGTTATACACTGGTTACCTACTTTACTGAAAGTAAATAATATATTTTATTTTATAATTATGATAAATTAAGATAAGAAAAATTAAAAAATATGCAATGAACCTTGTTTATGTCATTTATAAAATTTATATTATAGATTTGTATATGATAAGTCTTGTGATGTAAATGAAGAATATAGCTTTGATTTTAAAAAATTAAAGATGTAGCTTTTGAGATATAGCATATAAAATTTTATAATGATAGTATCATTTCTGAACTAAAACGATTTATTTCGAAATGTCTACAATCCCTTGTTAATTGTTTTTCTTTTAATAAAATTCATATGGAAAATTTATTTTGAATTTTTTTTTTTATATTTTCATTGTATATATTTTTTTGCAAAAATAAAAATATATCTCAAAAGGTAACTGAAATATATTATATATAAATATAAATATTGAATGTAAATTTAAAATCGATTAATGTATTTAAAATGATAATAAATAGGGATTTAATTTTCCACTTGAGCTTTAAATAAATACATGCTTATGTTAAAGTTCACCATCATTTTTAAAAAAATTAATCTGTAAATCCTTCATAGAAGAGAATCATGTTGCTTTTTATAAATACATTTCCTCAAAATGTTTTTATTCAAACTGATTAGTTAGGAAAATATTAGTCTTTTTTAGTGTTGCAGAAACATGCTATTTATAAGTTTGAAATATTTCTCAAACATTGCCAACAATTTTTTTTTGCAAAACTAAATGCCAAATTCCCTGTTAAAATAACATTAAAATAGAATTCGATTTTAATGTTAGCCTGATAATTTCCTGTAAAAGAATATTTTTCTCAAAATTGACAAAATTCTTGTTAAATTTACATTAGAATATTAAAAAGCATGCTAAAAGTCACTTTTAAAATCACAGTTTAAGATTTGGCATGAAGACAGTCTGCATAAAACATCATATTGCAAGTTATGAAGGTAATTTTATTTTCAGAATACTCAAAATAAATATAGTCGTGTGAAAAGTAAAGTGAAGATAGTCATGTAATTTCACACGACGATGTAAATATGACATTGTAATATTTGCATATGATATTGTAAAAAAGACAATATAAATATTATATTACTTCTAAAATATTAAATTATTTTTTTCACTTTGTAGAAATACTGAATTTTGTCACTTAATAGTAAAAAAATTTAGCTAAAATAGTTAAAATAGCATATGTTTCAATAAAAATATAGCACACAAATATTCCATTATTTACTATTATCATGCTTAAAAATATATATACGAAATTTTATTTATTTTTAACCAAAATTTATATGTGACATTGCTTTTCAGAATAAGTTAGTAAATTAAATTCTGAATAGCAAAATTAAATTTGCATATAAATATTGCAGAAAGTTGTTTCTTTAACAAAGGTTTTTTTTTTTTTTTTTTTTTTTTTTTTTTTTTTTTTTTTTAAATTTAAAGCTCAACAAATGTTTTTCTCTGGTAGATTAATGATATTTATTCATTGATTCATGGAAAAAATTAATGAGTTAAAATCAATTCCAGCAAATTTCAATACAATGATTTTTAGCTTAGTAGAAAGAGAATAATAATAATGCGATTAAATATGGTTTTATTTAAAGTTAAGCTTTTGGTTTAGAACGCATTACTTGTCATGTTAATTTTTGTATAAAAAATTAGTTTGCGTATATTATATACAAGTTCACATACAAGTTCCATGGAATTGATATGTAATGGATACATATATTATCATGTTTTTTATGTATCAGTAATTTTTTAATCGATTTGCTAATGAAAAACAATTACTCTTTAATTATTTAGGAACTATCATTTCTTAAACCTTCTCCTAATTTTCGATTGTGGCTAACATCTGAAGTACACCCCAACTTTTCTCCTGTTCTTCTTGAAATGTGCATTAAAGTTACCTATGAAGTAGGTATTGCTTATATTATAAATTTATTATTGTATATATAATAATTATTTATGCATAAGTAAATCTTTAAATATAAAGATAACTAACGTTTATTAACTTATATTACACATGATTTTTCATACAATCATTTTCACTTATACAAATGACGATTTTTTTGTACCTTTAAATTTTTAGATTCTATTTAGATTGAAATATTTTTATTTAATTGATTCTTAAAATAATTTTATAAATTTTAATTAAATTCTTGAAGTACTTTTCTGTAACTAATATACACTTATGAGCGAAATTAAAGCAACAAATTTTAATCAGAGAGCTATAAAGTTGCAGAAAATAGGTTCTTGCAATCAGTACAATAAACATGTAATTCAGTTGAAAGATATTTGTATGCAAATAACTGGAACAAAACGTCACACATGACACAAGAGTATGAAAAATATATGGGGTTGGCTCAAGGCAACTCAAGACTACAATTAAAGAACAGAAGTTGGTACTATTAAAAACATCCACTACTAGTGCAAGTGAGTTCCTTAATAAAATACAACTAATAGAAATCACCTGGCCAATCTGTAAACAGAGGAAAGATCATAGTATGGCTGTTGTAGCTGAAGAGTTCAGAATCAAAAAAAGTCATTTCACATGAATGGACCTCCATGCAATTATGGACTTCTGAACCATAGGTGTATGGAGATCCAAAGAAGGATTCGAAAAGGAGGTGATGGCTGCCCTAGAAAAATAACTGTAGTGAATGACCAATATATTATCCTGCAGACAAAAAGAGTCCAAAGTCATTCTGTAAGTATCGTTGTTCAGCAACTGTGTACAGCATAAGGGTGACAAGTGTTGCAGTTTATTGTGTCCTGACATCTTCATAAAGGTATTGGCTTGTTTGCTCGCCATTTGTATTGCTGCATCCCTTTGAAAGTTGACTGTCTATGCACCATTTAGAGTAATGTGAGGATTACAAAACTGGTCACTTCATCAAAGTAATTGTGCCCTCTTTATGAGTGACACTTGTTTCAGTGCCACAAATAATTCTTA
>JAPDSC010018430.1:0-12512 GCA_026290005.1 Latrodectus geometricus
AAAACTTACGCATCTCCAGTTTCTCTCCAAGATCTGTTACAATCCTGTTTTCTTCTTCCAAGATCCGGAATCTCATAAATAGCTTGTTCCTGGTGAGAGCGTAGTTGGTGAGCTAGAATATTTGATAAAAATAAATTTTCGATCTTGTTACTTTCGAGATAAGTACACTTATAAAATATTAAAGTGAATAAATGTTGTATTTGCACAGTATCACGACAAACTGTCATGTTTTTTTTTTCACTATTAATAAACTACTACTAAGGGAAGAAAAATCATTGCTCCTGAATTCATGCATTTATTTATAAGAATCGAGTAATAAGTGAAATATGCTGAGTTATTTCATTTAAATATATTCTTGAAATGTTTTTCAAAAAATAAATGCCTTTAAGTCTTATGAAACATTTTTATAGAATTTAACACTATGTTTTCAGAAATACACAGGGTTAAAACCTTCGAAATTGCTTAAACCACAGTATTATTTTATTCCTCTTAAATTTTATGATTGGGATAACTATTATAACACTGTATAGTTATTTAAATGGCTTTTTAGTGTGTCCAAACAATTTCCAACAATGATGGACTGTTATAATTTTATTACAACTATATTCATGATGTAAAATAGACCTGGAGCTGTACAATGTTACTTAATCTTTTGATAATTTTATTTTTGAAATACGTAATTTAATGTGTGATTTTTTTATATTGTCACTTTTTGTAGGAAATATTGAACATATTCTCCAGCATTTCAGATACAACAAGTGGAAACAAGTTTTATAAAACACTAACATTTTTGGTATTATTGACAAAATTTCTGATGTGTGTAAAGTGGCTCCATCTTCTTCAAATTTCAATAATTATATTCCTTCAATAGAAAAAAAATTATTATTTCTAATGAAGCAACAAAAGGCTTGAATTGTGTCCAGGTACAGTTTAAAATTGACAGAATTGACTTTTTCCAGGAACAGACAGGAAATTGTGTGTGTATTGTGTGTGCACACATTTCAATTTTTCGGTTGTATGAAGATGATTTTTTAATAATTCTATTGACTTCATAGGCTTAAATTTTGTTGAAATAAAAAAATAAACAATCAACATTAAAATTATGAATGTTTTTGGGAAAAGTCTTATAAAACCTAATACAAAAATGTAGTCTGTTTCCTGGATCATTTGGATGTTATTCCTACAAGGACTGTAAATGATACGGGTAAAGTTTCAAATCTCACAGCCTCATGCAAATGTCTTCAATTGAACGTAATTATCATAAAAAAAAATTTTCAAGAAATAAAGAGCAAATTTCATTAAAGTTATTTCATGAAGATTAATTTCACTGTTGTCATTTATAATCATACAAAAAAATTAAAGAAAAATGTTAAAAAAGCAAATCATTTACACAAAATTACATTAGAATTTACAAATGATAATTATTGTTTAATTTCTGACGAATATAAAAATGCATCTTGATAATATCACTAAACTTTTTACCTTCTTATTGAGGTAAAAAAATTGAGATAATCAGTAGAAAATGGGTTTGAAACTTCATATTCATAAAGAACGGGTGTCTGCGTATGTAAGAAAGATCTAGAAGGAGTCCAGAGATTGTTCAAGTTCGGATAAATGTAAATAGATAGTTAAATATAAAGCTCGCTTTTGTTGAATGTCTGTGAAGATAAAGTCAATCATATTTTCTCTATAGAAACTCCTTTAAAAACTATATAAACAAAAGTTTTTAATTTATCGCACCTACTTGGAGTATTTGTATATATTCTATATCCCAACACAGAAGAAAAAATGTATGCAAATGCGCCGTATGACGATTAATCAAGAAATATTTTTACAAATATTTCAACATTTGATTTTTCAAAGTGTATAATGTTTGCTTAGGAGTCTATAAACACGGAGTACTGTGTAATTAATGAAACGTAAGTGAAATTGATATAACCCTTAGATAATGGGTCTTGAAATTGAAGTGGATCCTTTTAGATGAGTGGAATAATGAACATTCATGTCAATAAAGGGGTTACCCCTTTATCGACATGACATTTTTAATTCTGATTTGTATGCTATATCTTTAGTAAAATATTAGATGTATGAAGTTTTTTCGTAAGAAGCAATTCCTTTCATAATACATAAATAATCAAGTTTTCTTCTAATGTTTTACAAGCTTGAGATATTTAAAAACTTTTATTATTTTTTTTTAAATTCCTCCAATGACCTTAACTATGCTTACATTAAGATAAAACAAATGGTTTGGCATTTCATTCAACGGATAAAATGCAAAAATTATAACATAATACTTATTTTAATGCTATTAGGGATGATTTTCGGAAAAAGAAATTCACATTTTTCCGTATTAAATTGACATATTTGATGTAACAATTTTCTCTTTTATAAATGCAATGAATATTAAAAGATTTATTATTTATTTTATTAATACTTGATTATATCTATTTTATTCAGAATATGAAAATAAATTAAATAGATATGTTATTGTTCAATGAGCGAAAATAAATCTCTGCATATAAAGTATATAAATAATACAAAAATTAGTGTTTTAATTATTTTATGTCATTTTCAAATACATTGGAGAATCGGTTCTGATTTTTTAATATTTTAATTCATGTGATTTTAAATAATATACCTAAAAGTATTATTTGTTTTGCAGAGAAAATAACAAAAAAAAAACATTACAAAAATAATTTACTTTCATATATTTTCACAACAAAAATTACCTAAATGAACTAATAAAAATAAAATATTTGTTTTTAATTTTTTATAAAATACACTTTAATTAATGATTAATAAATATTAATTTGTAAGATTCCCTCCTAATTTCTCATGAATACATATTTAATGAATTACACATGAATAAATCTGAATTTAAATTGTTAATAATTTTTTTCAAAATACAATGTTACACAATTATATATAGATTTAAATTATTTAAATATATTTTAATATTTGTACTGGTGATCAAAGAAGATAAAGTTTTATAGGTAAGCAATAGTAATAACATATAAATCAAATAAAGAACATAAGATTTTAACACAAAAGATTTTCGACAATTTTGTAATAAACAAAGAACAAAGAAATAGAAAGATTATTGTAAAGTAGCTCATAGCACGGATATCAAAATATTCATGAGACTATCTTTTGAACATGAAAATGTTTAGTTAAAAAAACTGTTAAACAAATAAATTCATTAACCTACTAATCAAATGTAAATACATAAAAGAAAGCAATATTTGTTTGAGTTTTACATTCCAGTTTTTGTAATACGCAACAAATAAACATTTAAGTTTATCTTTGAATATTAAGTCAAAATTTACATTCTTTGCTTAAAATAGTTTTAAAAGGAATCTCATATTTGCCAACTATTTTTTTTTAACCACAGTAGCACGCGTATCTAAAAGAATGCATTTTTACATGGATTTTTAAAAATGTGAAAAATCCATTCCCAAGAAGCCAAGCAAATAAAATAAGCTAACTTTGTTATTATTTCTTTTTATTTTACGAAAATTTGAACTTAAAAATATTTTTACAAATATTAACAATATGATTTTTTATAAAATGTCTGGGAAACGGAAACTCAGTTGCACAAAAATATTTGCAAAGTGCTTTAGAGACAATGCGAATGTTTTGAACAAAATAAGAAATTATAACACAAAATTTTATACTTGATAATAGGAACAAAATACAAATCTTTATAAAATATCATATGCATGCACTACATTCAAATATGTATATTGTGCGCACATTATTCTCTTTATAATTGTTAGTTATTTTTTTAATATTTGCTTAAATTGAACAAACAATGCTCAATGAAAAAAAGTGGAAATGTTTTCATATTGTAACATTGTTCTTAATGGGTATAATAACAAGTATCAAATCAAATATTGCATAATGAACATACATAAAATGATTGTGTGGAGAAAATAAGTCACTGTGTAACCTATTATTCCGATAAGCTTGAGCGACTCACTTTCTTATAAGAATTTGATTATGGTTTAACATCTAATTTGAAGCAATTACAGCTTAGCAAAATATTTATGTTTGTAAATATGTTACATTTTAGCATTAATATTGAAACTTGTTAAAAAATTCAAAAGTTAAGTGTATATTTTCATGTTTTGAATTATGTTTAATTCTGAAATGGAGAATAATGCACTTGGAGTTTGAAAAAATTATTATATATTAAAGTAGAAATTATTTTTATCATATTTATAATATGTAACAACTGAAATTTTGCTAATGTAAATTTATTGAAATAAGATGTTTGTAACATAATTTGTTTTTTTAAAAACTACGTTCATCAACTTATACTACTTATTCCATTCTCCCTATGAAAAAAAGTACTTAAAATAATTAATTTTAAGATGTTCCTAAGTCAAGCTGCTTTTAAGTTAAAATGTGTTATCTTTCATGATTTTATATGTAAACAAATGTTTTTATTTACATATTCGTGATATACATTGTACATATATTAATTTTAACTAATTTATTAGTTGTTAAAAACTTATTCACGTTTTTATTTATTATTTGTTACAAAATATAGTTCCTAATTTCTAATGCATCAGAAATGTGTATCACATTAAAAATAAAATTATTAGACATATTTTGAATACACAAGACATCATTCCTATATTATCAGTATGAAATTACAGTTAATTTCAAATGATGAATACCATAATTAATATTTCGATTATTATTTTTTTAATTTACTTAATATGACAGTCTCACATAATTTAGAAATTTAACATAGGGTTTTATATACAATATAGCACATTGAACCCACAAAAGAAATACTGCAATAATTCCCAATACTTTTTATAAATTTCACTAACATTTAAAAATTAAATTATGGTACAACATATTTTATAATTTTATAGTTAACGTTAGAGCTACATTTTTGCATTAATTTTCTGAAACTCTTATAATTTAGAGAGCCGCTGTATGCTAATAAAGAATATTTAATGGAGTATAAATATGTATCCATTTATAGATTTTTTAACAACTAAGCTTATTTTAAACCATTTTGTCTTAGTGTTCTATAAAATATGATGTAATTAATGCTTGATACATTATTTATATAAAAATTAATATTAATATTGTTAATATAAGTTTTGTTAAATATAATTTAAATTTAAATAAACTTACAATAGTTTGATATATAATCTTGATATCAAATTATCAAAAATATTTATCAGACTATCAGAAGGCTTCTTCTGATAGTCTTATATGATTCTAATAATATGATAGAATTAATTTTTGTTCAATAATTTTATATGAAAATTAATATGTATGCTGTAAATATAAGAGTTGTTAGAACTCACTTATTCTAAAAAAACTGAAAGGGTTCTCATATTTTCTTGAACTTGTATTTGCTTACTTTGTGCAAACATTTTGCTACAATAACTATGTTTGTAAAATACCATTATTCTTATTATTCATTTTGCAGCTATAATTATTTTGTGTATAAAAATCAGCTATAAACGGGTAATTTGAATATTACTTTATAAAATGCATTAGTATTATGTACGTAAAAGGGATTATGTAAAATATTTTATTTTACATTCCAGAGTTATACTGCTAAACATGTATAAGTTGATTTTCGTTAATGTACTTCTTTTTCTTAATCTTGCCGAAGAACAATTATGTTTATTACCATATTTGCTTTAGATTAACAATATTCAAAATAAGTACATATTTTTTTTATTAAAACACTTCACGTAACACAATTACAAAGTAAAATTCATAGAAATAATTAAAGTAAAATTTGCATTTTCTTATAATATAAAAAATAGTAACCTAAAAATAAGAAATTTAAATTTTTTTCTAAAGAAAAATACCTGTTCGATGATATGCAGGAAGATAGACTATAGAAGACTGGTAGTTATTTTCAAACTTTTCTTCCTAAAAAATAACATAATTTTCAGTGTATTAAAATATATTTTCAGCATAGATTTAAGTGCAACAGTATTTATTATTAGCAAATCTAAAGGCTTTTCATACAATGTCATGGGATAAAATGAATTCTTAGAACATTAGGGAAAAAATGTAAAGAAATCACAAAGCATGAAGGAGGATTTTATCCACATTCCTTTAGGATTTTTCATAAAAATGATAAAAAAAACTGTAATAAATATAAAAAGTATTTGATAAAGAATTGCTTTAAAACAGTTTTTTATTTTTATTTATGCTAGAAATTGCAGTTTCTAACACAAAAAGAAATTATTTTCTTATGTTATTATCAAACTGTATATATAAATTACGAAATTCCGCAAATAAACTAAATAATATTCACTTTATTTTGTCATTAGTTTAGAAAAAATTGCATTATTAAAGGAAAAAAATCATTCGAGAAAAAAATATCTTTAAAATTGCTTCTTATTCATGTTACAAGTCAAAAAAAATTTATATACCACTCAATATACATAAAGAGTATTAAATTTGGTGTAACTTTTAAGTTAAAACATTTTCATATAATAGCTTAAAAATCTATGTAAAAATAATACAATTATTATTCTGGATACAAATAATTTGGCAGTGCTAAAGGAGTTACAATAGTTTGCTCTATTATAAAATTGTACATTAAATAGTTTTGATTAATACATTTGCTTATAAAAATATTAATTTTTAAAGAAATAAGAAAAAAAATATTGTTAATAAACTAAAAAAACATTTTCAATTCATATTATTTTGTAAATTATAAGAAATATAACAATGTATTTTAATTACAATGATTATAAATGTGATCTCTCTAAATTGTTGCCTTAAGAAATTACTAAAGATTGAAAATATTTTGATTTTTACTAAATCATTAAAAATTTTCCGATCATTAGGCACACTCAAAGCAAACAAACTTGTGAGCGCACACACACATACATATTTATACAATAGAAGTTTAATAATTCATACTTTACATTTTATTTTATATCTGTATAGTTGTTTAATTAATTTTGAGTAGGGAAAAAACAAATAATGAGTTATTACATAAATTTAAGAGAAACTAATTTTTGCTCTTGTATATACCCTTCTTTGTGGATAAGGTATGTCATAAGCATAACCACATCTTGTGCTGCCAAAGGTCCCCATATTCTGCTGATGACTGGACTGCACACATTGTTCTCTGCTGTAGCCAGGAGTACTACTAGTGGCATAAGGGGACGGATAATACGCTGGCTCTTGACTGCTGTCATACGTCACTGACAATGGCATATTGTCAGGTTTTGTTGGCTCACGATTATCAACTCCTAGAGGAAATAAATAATATAAATTTTACTGAAAATTTATTTTAGAAAGAAATTTATTTTATAAATAAAATTACAACAGCAATATTATTTATAGATTTTATTAATATATAACAGCTTTAATTTTCACAACTTAATATGCTTTAATTATTTTCTATATGAGACACTCAGTAAAATAGAAATTACTATTTATTATTTGTCATTTATATTCTTACAGTTATTATATATACTTCGTATATTTTCATCTGAGAATAATTTTGTAAAGTTTTTAACTAATAACTTTACAAACTATTTATAATTTTATAAAAGTTATTAACTAATAACTTTTACTTGTTGTGTTTATTTCCTTATAATAATTCCTTATTGTTTATATAATGTTAAAAATAGTTTTTTATGCTTTAGATTTGTAAATGATACATTTATTTTCTATACATAATTTAGCTATTTGAAATATTTAATCAAACATTTGAAAATATATATAAAGTTAAATTAATTTTTATTTTTTAACATTCTTTGAGGTTTTATTAAAATTTTATATTATTTACAACAAATTGGTGTTTTTGATGACAAGTTAAAGAGAATAAATTAAGCAATTACTAATAAAATTTTCATAACAATAATTGGTTTTTTTTTATTTTATTTTTAATTTTACTTTAGAAAATATATAATCAAAATGAAAAAAAAGATTATATCTAATATAATAAGATTTATTTGATGTATTTCATGCACTCATAAATTCAAAACTTTTTTGCTTTATGCTACACCATAGTGCTATATATGAATATAATGATTTTTGTGTTAGTCTCTTTACAAAGCTATGCTTCACTTACTATTTAATTTCCGAACTTGTAACATGTATTCACAAGTAAGAATATTCATAAGAGTAAGAAAGATTTTAGCTTTCGTGGATAAATTTTGCTTTATGGATAGATTTTGCTTCATGAAAGATGAATATCAAATTTTAAAAAAATAAGCTTATGTTCAGCAGCACTTAATAACAGTAGGTGCAAAATTGTGAGGAATGAGACTGAAAATAATGAAGAATAATAAGGTTTTTCTACACGGAACATTACTGGAACGGAAATTAAATTTAAGCCAGTGGAATTAGTGTTATAAAAATAACGAATATCAAGTTCTTAAATAGTTGCAAAAATTATTTCGTACTTTCTATGATTTTTTAAAACTTTTATCAATGTTTTGATGTCATTTAAGTATAAATGTATATCTTGTTATTGAATTGAATCAGAGAATCAAAATTTAAATCTATATAAATTATTGGGTTGATTAGTAACAATATCTTGAGTTTAATTGAAAATATTGTAGCGATTTAAGAACATAATATTTCTACTGTTTTGGTAATTGGAATAAACAGTAATTGAAAATAATGAACAATACTAAATTTGACTACTAATGCATAACTTTCAATTAAACTCATATGAAAATTGCCTTTTATAAAATTTTAGTCCCTTTTTGCATCTATGAAATAATGCGGAAGGAAATATAAACTATGTGAAACTAAATTAATGTTGCGCTATATATTTAAGAGTCATTGAAATGTAAAATGATATTCTTAATCGAAATTTAATTTAAATTCATATTTAGTTCAAGAAGTTCTAAAATTTTAATGACAAATACAACGTTTTGATATTGGTTGATGACCATCCCAGATGTAATTAAGCTATTAAGCTTTGTCAACTATAACTTGAATTTTCTTGATTTCATATGAACGAGAAAATTTTGGGGAGTCAAGAAAAATAAGATCAAGTGTTAAATCTCATTCATTTGGTAAATAGTAATACTATTTTTGGCTTTTTAATCCATGTTCAGATTCTTTAGAATTCATAAAATTAGAGGAAGGAAAAGCATTGTGAGCACAATGACATATATGTCTCGTCTCGACCTTTAAGTAACATTTTGTTCAAGATATCTAAAGTGAAATAAGTAAGAATTCAATTAACAGTTTCTACAGATTTTTCATACATAAACAAACACAATTTTTTTTAAAAAAATGTAATATTATGTATAGATTATTATTAATATTACTGTTGTTATGTTTTTATTATATTTCACTCAACAGTTGATTTGGATAATATAAATGCCGAGAAATGGCTCTAATGAGTTAGTAAGTAAAAAAGTACGAGGACCCTTCACAACAGGAGAATATTATGATAATATATTGAGGTAATATATTTCTTACAAAATATTTCTCTTGAAATAAAATTATCTTTGTCTTATTATTCACAACATAAGCATGATTACATTTACGATGACAATTAGTTTTTAATTAAAATTAATTACAAAAATTTAAAATTCAGTTTTGAGGACAATATATTACATTCTTGCTTATTATCGATATCTCAATGTAACATTTCACTACACTGTTTACTAAGATTTGATTTTCGGGTGTTGTATCTTAATAAATAAAGAAATTAATATCTACAAAGTATCTACAAAATATCAAAATCTACAAAATATCAAAATAGGAATTATTATTAAAATATTATTTAAAATATTAGTATTAAGGAATAAAATATTATTGTCTGAGCCATAAAAATTTGTCTGGAATTAAAAAGATATTTTAATTCCAGACAAATTTTATTGTCTAATACAAATGAAAATCGATTTGTGCAATAAGACCATTTCAAAAAATATTTCGTGCCCCTAAAATATTAAAAAAAATATTTGAATCGATGAAATAAGTTATTTTTTCTTTGGAAGTCCATAGAAATAAGAATTGCAAAGAACATTTTTTCCAGAAAATAGTTTCATTATTTTTATTCTTCCTTGAAATGAATGTTATTGGTTACGAGGGACACTTTTTCAGGACCTACCGTCAGGTGTTCTGGGAGTTCGTCCCGACGTTCTTCTTCTAGTGATGATGCATACCACGCAAAGCACTGCCACGAGAACAATGGCGGAACTGATGACTGGAACCGTTATAGTTAAATGACGATAAAATGAACCATTTACATCGCTTACTTGTGAAGGTCTGGGTGGATATTCTGTAGAAAAAAGTAAATGAGAAAAACTCAGTATTACTTGAATAGCATTACATATATACATTATTTTTATTCAATGAATATTTTAACGATGCAATAGCAGCAGAACCATTTTAGTTCTGTATTAGAATTTTTTAATTAACTTCGAATTGTAAATATGTATTTTACAGACAGAGTTTACTGAAGTATTTGTTAAATCTTAAAGATTAATTCTAAATAATTGATTCAATCTAAAATTATTATTGCATAATCATTTAATAAAATTCACATTAATTCTAATAAATAAATAGAATTTAAGAAGTAGATTTTATAATTAAAGAAGATTTCTTAATATAAGAAATTTATAAAAAAATCAGTAAAAACATTGTTTTGATAGGAAATATTCTTAAGTTTTCTCTTTTTAAGTATCTATAACACTATAATATGTTTGAAAAAATATAATATACGTAATGATACAATAATTAAATCATGAAAAAATCCTATGACATAAATCTGCATTTCTATCTTATTTCTTACTAGAATTTAAAAACTGAAGCTTTACAGAAATAGAAATTAAAAAAATATGCATCACAAATCAAACTATCCAAAGCATATTATAAAAATAATATAAATAATTTGTTAAGATTATTCAATTTAATTATGTCCTACAGCTCAAAGTAGTGTCAACTTTTATTTTAACCTTATGAAATTAAATTTAGTTAAAACATGCTTTGCAAAATTTTGATAGCATTACATAAAATTACGAATTACATAAAAAAAAATTAAATGAATTACGTAAAACTACGCATATCAAATTATTTTTTTAAGTCATTGAAAATTCTTAGTGAATTATAAATACAATTTAATGACATTTTAAACTTTTCACTTAAAAAAGAAAACCAAGTAACAGATATTTAATTTAAATAATTTTTCCATGTATTAATACAATTATCAATTGTTTTGTAACATATGAATTTCAGGAATATTAAAGTTAACTTTGCAATAAAAATATGCACAAAAATGAATTAATGATGCAGAAGGATTAGCAGTTTTATTGCTTATTATACAAAATATTTATTGGAATTTCATGTATTAATTTGAAGAAAAATCTCAAAACATTTCAAACAAAACTTTCTGTTTTCTCTTTCAGATATATAATAAAATGCTTACATACTTATTTTTATTTATCACATAAGATGAATTTTTATTTAAAAATAAATTTTGCTTAAGCAATAATTATTCTTCTAAACATTATTTTACAACCAATTTTACAACCACATTTCTTTATAATTAAAAGAAATATAATCATTTAATTAAAACGTTCAATTCTAGACAAGTTCTTACTTTAAATGTATATTTATTAAGTTAATTCCCAGAAGATATTTTAAACGCGAATGCTTTCGATTCACAGTATTCCATTTTTCTTCAAACTTTCAATTTTAAAATTTAAATCATCTACACACATACATACAAAAATATCTAGTTTAATTACTTCTTTTGGAGTTGGATATCGTTGATGTCTTAAATTCCATAGTTAAAACAAAATTAAGATTTTATAAATCTGTATTATTATCTATTTCTTTAAAAACATAAAATCTATTAATATAGTAAATATTAAAATGGAAGTATACTGAATTATAATACAAAAATTCAGATTTTAAATATAGAATATGACTTATAACATTTTAAAATTGTTAAATAATTACTTTAGTTGAAATTATAATTTTGTACCATTCCCTAAATACAGATTGAAATAAATTCAATATCCTCTTTATATATATATATATATATATATATATAATGAAGATAGAGAATTTGGAAATTGGAAATAGTAATTACATACTTGTTGAAACAAACGCACTTAACTCATTTAAAGATTATGTAGGTTATTATTTTCTTTCCAAATGGATAAGAACTCTACATGAAAAAAAACGATTATTTTTCTTATTATGGTTTCGTGGATTAATACTGTAAGGTCAACGATATACCTTGTAGTAATTTAATGAACTTCAATTAGGTAACAGACTGTAATTACGAAGTAGTACAATACTTAACCACAATTTTTGTAATGGAAAAGTTAAAAATAGATGACTTAAATGCCCTAAAAATGAAATGAAAATTGGCATTTATTTCGCCTTAGTCTTAAAAGAGTAATGCAATATTCTTAAGATATACATACTTGTTAATTGTTTTGCTTATTTTTATGATCGTTCAACTTATTGAAAAATTAGTAGACAATATATTTTCTAAACTAATGTGTTATTTATTAACATAATATAAAAAAAAA
>JAPDSC010018440.1:13723-60997 GCA_026290005.1 Latrodectus geometricus
AATTATATTAGTAAATAAAGTATGTAAACTTTAATAACATACAAAAAAGTTTACTGAATTATTGCTTAAAAACAATGATAGTGCACATTATTTAATACTAAAATTTAAAAACACGCTTAATATGGCTGTTATATGAATGTCCAAATATGTACCAAATCACGTCCAATATGTGCCAGATTACGGCCAATATGTGCCAAATCACGTCCAATATGTACCAGATCACGGTCAATATGTGCCAAATCACGTCCAATTTGTGCCAAATCACGTCCGTCTCGGAGGTCTATGGGACGACCTACGTACGTGTTACTTCCGGACATTGGTACGTGCGGAGAATGTCCGTAAGACGTCGCTGCACCCCTACCGGACGTCCTCTTAAGTCCAGGTGGACGTAAGAGGACGTTCTCCGAACATCCTGAGGACCACTGTTTGCTATCTGGGATAGAAGGAAAAGATAGAGAAATTGTTTTTGGCTCTGTCTACTTACCCTATGAAGAGAAGGCTTCATCTGATCCAACACTGCACAAACTCTTGCAGTTTTGTGCAGAACACAAATTGCAGGCAATCCTTGGGCTAGACTGCAACTCTCATCATATCGTCTGGGGCAGTACAGACACGAACAAAAGAGGTGAGTGTCTTTTGGAACTTATTCTTAACTATGGTTTGGATATTTTAAACAAAGGCAACGATCCGACTTTTATAACTTCTAATCGATCTGAAGTAATCGACGTTACTTTAGCAACACTGGCTATTAGTAAAAATATCACGAAATGGAAAGTTGATGGGAGACCATCAGGTTCAGACCATAAAAACATCCACTTCGAAGTAAACTCCAGTATAAATATTGACCGCCGCTTCAGGGACCCCATGAGGACCAATTGGAAGAATTTCCAAAAGGATATCATGAGGCTAACTGAACTGGGGGGAAATTATATTAGAGACAATTATGTTCTAGAAGTCACAGCAGAAACTCTGCAGAGTGAAATTCTAGGCTCATACAATAAAAATTACCCAATGCGTACCAAAAGAGCAATGTCACAGTGTCCTTGGTGGAATAACTCTTTGGAAACTGAAAGGGCAAATGTTGGAAAACTTTTTAACAAAGCAAAGAAACGTGGTGAATGGGACAACTACAAGAGAGCACTCACTAACTATAACAAAAATGTTAGGAAAATCAAACAAGAATCCTGGAGAAAGTTCTGTGAAGAGGTGAATTCAATCTCTAAAGGAGCTAGACTCCAAAGAATCCTTAAAAGGGATGAGGAACCTATAATGGTTGGAACCTTAAAGGATGAGGATGGCAAATTTGCTAGCACCGGAAAAGAAGTAATGGAAGTTATGGCCAAAACTCACTTTCCGGGAGCCATTGATATTGATAGCAACGAAGGGCAGCATTTCATTGGTTCTGTAAAAAGAATTCAAGGAAATCAATGAACCTATGCTAAGAGCATTATCAATCATGATAAAGTGAGGTGGGCTATTTCCACCTTCAAACCTCTCAAGAGTCCTGGACCTGACAGAATCATGCCTGTAATGATCCAGAAGGCAGGGGATCTTATTATTCCTGTGCCAACTAGAATATATAGAGCCAGCTTAGCACTGGGATGTATTCCAAAGCTATGGCAAAAGACTAGTATTGTTTTCATTCCTAAACCTGGAAAAAACTATGACTAGGCTAAGACTTTTAGGCCAATAAGCTTATCTTCATTCTTTCTCAAAATTATGGAGAAAATCATTGATAGGCACATCAGAGATTACCTGGGTAGTAATAGCCATTTGCATAACCTACAGTTTGCCTACCAACCTGGCAAATCTACAGAGACAGCGTTACACAAGCTTGTATCTAAGATTGAAGACACCCTGGAGAGAAAGGAAATTGCCTTAGCCACTTTCCTAGATATCCAAAGTGCATTTGATAACACCTCTCATCTATCCATCCTTAATGCCTTAAGGGATACAGGGATTGACCATGCAATTTGTTCATGGACTTAGACCCTGCTTTCGGATAGAACTATACAAATGAAAATCTTCAATGAGACATTTGAAAAGAAGACAACCAGAGGCTGTCCACAAGGAGGTGTGTTATCACCATTACTTTGGAATCTGGTTGTAAATAGCCTATTAAAATATCTTAATTATATAGGTTACTATACCCAGGGGTATGCTGATGATATTGTCATACTCATCCTTGGTAAAGACTTTAACATAACTTGTCAACTAATGCAAAATGCTCTAAGTTATGTAGGCAAATGGTGTAAGGAAAGGAATCTGGACATAAATCCACAGAAGACCAACCTTATACCATTCACAAGAAAAATAAAAAGGGAGGGATTCTTTATCCCGAAACTTTTTGAGGTGGAAATCAACGTTTCTTCCGAGGTGAAATTTCTGCGATTAATTCTAGACCAAAAACTCGCCTGGAATAAACATGTTGACTACAAAATCAATCAGGCAAAAAAATGCATTATGACATGCAGACGCATGCTTGGTAAAAACTGGGGTCTACAGCCAAAAATGATGTTTTGGATTACACAGCAATTGTCAGGCCTACTTTTACATATGCATATGTGATATGGTGGTGTAAGGTGGAACAGAAAACTGTGAAGGACAAGTTAGGAAGTCTGCAAAGAATGGCCTGCTTGTGTATCACCTATGCAATGTCCACAGCACCTACCAGAGCACTAGAGGCAATTCTGGACCTGACTCCACTAGATATCTTCATATGCGGCGCTGCCAGAATAACTGCATATAGAATGAAATTGCAAAATCAGTGGTGTGATAAGCCCTCTTCTGGAGGTCATACTACTATTACCAAAAAATCAACCACCCAACTCTCCAAATGCCTTCAGACAGCATGGAAAGAACATATGTGTTTGAAAGACCATTCGAGGTAGTTTTTCCTACCAGAGAAGAATGGAAAAACATCACGATTGAAATAAAAAGCAATGATCTTATCTGGTTTACTGATGGATTAAAAAAAGGCAACCTCTCAGGACTGGGGGTCTGTGGCGTGGCACCAAGATTCAGTCTTTATAAAGGGCTTGGGGAACATGCCACTGTCTTTCAGGCGGAGGTTCTTGCTATCGCCAACTGTCTGCAGATAAATTTAAAGAAGGGCTACCAAGGTAAGCGTATTCTTATTTTCAGCGACAGTCAAGCTGCATTGACGGCTCTCTACTCATTCCAAGTCAAATAAAAAATTGTAATGGAATGTAAAAATCTCCTTAAGGAACTGGCAAATGAGAATAAAATTATTCTTATTTGGGTGTCAGGGCATATAGGAATAGAAGGTAATGAAAGAGCTGATGAACTTGCAAAACAGGGATCCTCTTTCAATCCAATAGGAATGGAACCCTTTTGTGGGATCAACATGCAGACTACAAGGAATGCCATTCAAAAATGGGAAAAACAGGAGATGAACAAAGTTTGGCGTAACTCTCCAGGACAGAAACAATCAAAAAGTATGATTTTCAACTCCTCTGAGAAAATTGCATCTGAAATTCTTAGACTCCCAAGATTGAAGACTCAAGCAATTGTAGGCTTCATTACTGGGCACTGTCATTTCAGGAAACACCTTCATACAATGGGACTTTTTAAAGAGGAACCAATTTGTAGGAAATGCCACGCAGGGATAGAATCAGCTCATCATATCCTAGATGAGTCTGATGCTCTTGCCCTTACAAGATTCACTACTCTAGGTAATCCATATACTAAAGAGTTATACCTAAACTCCATTGAGGGCCTATCAGACTTTATAAACAAAGTAGGTGACCTAAGACAATGGAACTAGGAAAAAATTGGGCTTGGAGCATGGTACAAAATGCAACAATGCAGAGGTGCCACATACCTGACAAGCTCAAGAAGAAGAAGAAGAGCTTTCCTTTGTTTATTTTATATAAGAAAAAATTTGTTAAATATAGTTTCCTTCTCAAATTTAAAATATCATTTATTTGAATAATCAAAACAAATTTAATCCAAATGAGTATAAGAATTTTTTAGCTCCATTTTCTTCTCAAACGCTAGATTTATAAATTTGAAAAAATAGAAATCCTAAATATGAATTTTTAAAATAAAATCCAAGTAACAGTTCAATATAAACCCTGAGGGCATTAATTTATCTAGCAAATTAATAATGGAGGTAAATATACAACAAGGAAATGAAGATTAAAGGAAATTGTAAGATTTCAAAAAGATTTCAATTACTTTAAATCTTTTTAAAGAATGTAATCATTCCTTATAATTACATAAAAGAGCTTATGTTTCTGGTTCCAATTTTTTTAAATTTGGTTATTTCTTTCTCCCCCTTAAATTCATGTTCACCAATATATATACATGTTGTTTTTTAGAATATGAAACTAGAAGTATTAATTCTCATTTCTTTCTATAAATAAATCTTTTAGCCAAATCTAGCATAGTTATCTATACAATTTATACTATGTATTCACAAATCTGCTTTAATTAATCTTAATGTCAACAAATACTTGTTTTCTTACTATCGATTCAATATCAATGATGTTTGTCGTATATCATTTTTAATTGATATTGCTTTAAAAGTGTTAGCAATTTGTGTCATCATAAACTCCTATCCATATTCTCTTATTCAGGGATTAATTTAAGTGGAATCGTTTTAATAATACAAAATTAATCCTGATTTTAACTGATTTAAAATTTTGACATTTTTTTCTATAAGAACATGCATATACTCCTCTAAACCAAAATTTATTTAGCTTGAAAGATTTTTATAGAAAATAATTAATTCTCAATTAATTACTTTAAAATTTTTTAATGCTTTTCTATGCTATACACACATACCTATATTCTCTTACACAGGTACCGATTTATTTTTGATAATTTTCATAATGCATATATTTAATCCTAGATTAATTAATTTAAAGTTTTAGTGTTTTTTAGATAATACACGTGTACCTGTATTCTCTTAAATAAGGATTGATTTAGCTCGAAAATAGTTCGTAGCGACTAATTAACCATCGTTTAATGACTATTATTAAAAATTATAACCATTTCAATATCATTATAAATCGAAATATATTCTGGTAAAAAGAAATCCATTTTAAATTTAATAATGTAATTTTGGGCAATTTTAATTTAAGATTTACAAGTTCTTAATAACAACAATTTTCATGTGATACAATAACAGTCACGGAAATGTTTCCGTCCTACTTCTTTAAGAATTGTCCAATCAAAGTGCTAAAACACCATTGGAGTTAAGTCAAAAACTGTACACGCATGCCGTGTTGTGTTTCGAGGGTTTTTTATTGCAAATTATATTTTTCTCAGATATTTTATGAATTACTTTAAAATATTTAATAACATTTAAATGAATTTTTAATCCTTTAGTACATCAGGAGTTTCCTTAATTCCTGTGGATCATAAGAAATAAGATATTTTTTCAATTTGCATTAATTGGAGCTCAGAATCAGTAAAATATCCTAATTATTTTTAAAAACATTAAAGAAATTCATGTAAAATATTACTATCAAGTCCACAAACTTGGTTAAAATCACAAGTTTGTTTATTTCTATTTCACACTTCTTTTTAAACCCAAAAATGTTTAATCATCATAGCTAATCTTTCAAAACACAAAATAAGCATACCACATTTCACTAAATCCATAAGAGTTTGAATAACAGCATAAATTTTTCATATTTTGCATTATTTAGTTTCTTTCAAGTAGTTTAGCAATTTTTTCTAGCAATAATGAAATCATTAAAATTTGGCATTCAAGAGTTCTTCAACGCAAGGTTTATGTAATATAACATTTCAATTTTTTATACTCTGTATTTGAGTTTCCTTTCAATTTTTAAAAAATTTTAAAATCTCAATAAATCATCCAAGGTGATAAAATATAAACTGAATTTCGTTCAAACATTTTAAGGTATATGTAATTGCATATTAGTACTTCCTTATTCTTCTTATGAAGAGTTCTTACTTTTTCAAATTAACTATCAAAAATGATAAGGATACCAATTTCCTATTTGAAATAAACTTATCAACGTGTAAGGACTTCAATGGCATGTTATTCTTTTAATATATTGTTTTCCGTCTTTCATATGAAATAGCAATTTTTTATTATTTATCTCATACTCATTCGAGATGATCAGAAATAAGTAAATAAATTCACTTGAATGTGTAATGTAAAAATTCCGATTGTCCCTTAACGTCTCGTTTCTAATTTTGTTTGATAAAGTAAAATATTTATCTAACTCCAATAAATCCTTCAAAATGATTAGATTTGGCGAGTTTTAATTAATTTCGTCTGGGCATGAAAAGCATGTAATTTAATCAATTAGTTTAATTATTTCAGAGCCTTTCTTGAAACTAACAATTTTTATAAACGTGATTAATCCTTCAAAATTATAATGTGTTTATACAATTAATTTGTTATCATTCCTCTTTATTATGGTAAAATGTGAAGTTCTTTCGTCACAATATGGACTTTTCTTCGTGACTTTGTTTTCATGTAAATGATAATTTGATGTAGTAAGAAATATTTTTGAATTTAAGCAATGAAAAAGTTAATCTTCTCATTTATCCCTTTTCAATGAAGAACAAATAAATACGTCTAGATAAACTTATCTGATTCTATTTATTTCTTGAGAAATTTCATAAAATATCCCTTTTTTTACCCTATTTGAAGAAATGTTTTGTAAATGTGGTTAAAAATTTAACATGATTGAAATTGTAATGTATTTAATTTATTTGAAGTGATAAGAAAAATGGATGATAAATTTCATTCAAATCCATAAAGAGACATGAAAAATCATATAATTCTCACTTTTTTCAGATTGTAAATTCAAATTCTTAGAATTTGAATTTGCAAGAATTGCAAATTCAAATTCTAAATAATTTGCTTAGAATTGCAAATTCTTAGAAATTATCAATTTTTCGTAAGAAGTGTAAATGATAAAAATAATAAAATTATTTTAAACTTTCAAGCAAAATGCTTATTAATTTCTTAAACATATCTTATCCTCAATTACTTTTATGCTTTCTTCTTACAGTATAAGTTTACTAGAAATTTTTTAATAACTTTATTAAATTTTCTGTAGTTAAAATGTAAGTTCCTATCAAAGTATACAGTAGGATCATAGATTTTGAATTTCATATTAAGCCTTTTAAAACTGTGTCAAATTGAACAAATCTCATGAATATAGTTCATTAAGTAAGAATGATTACATTTTTAAAAGGAAAAATGCGTACCTCTTGTTAATGAAAGTTAAGCTTATTAGTCCATTTGTTTACTAAATCCATTTATGTAACAACTCCAGGGTTAGAAACTAATATAAATGTGTTCTCAGCTCTTTCAACAGTGAATCAATCTGAAAAAAAATTGTCAGATATTTTCCGCAGTTAACTTTTTAAAAACATTATAATATCTTATATTAAATTTTATATAATCATATTTTATTTGAAGTGCCTCTGAAAGAATGCATATTTTTCAAATGATTAACAAAAAAGCATTAAATTAAAAACGATTTTTAAGTTCATTATATATTAAAATAAAAAATATTATTGTTAAAAACATTATTGTCTTTTCTGTATGCATAGTTTTAGGAATTTTTGGGCGAATTAAATAGGTGAAGGCATTGACATCATTTCTTTACCAGATTCAAAACTGAGAGAATTATATATATAAATTATAAAATGCATTATATATATAAACAGATTTTAATATTTGCATTCTTTGTTACAATAGTGAAAAGCGCGATTCTGAAATTTCAAATAATATAATATACTTTTGTTTCAAAATATTGATATATAAATTATGATCATTTGTTGATAATTATAGAATTTCATGACGTTAAATTTAAGGAATTTATTTTTTCGCTCCCCTGAACTTCAATTTTGACTCAGTTCTCATGCATATAGTGTGTATTCGTGTCCAATCACGTCTTCTTAATCTGTAATCATCCATATATTTATCCGATTCAAGTTCATAATAATGAATGCATGATTATAATTAATTAATTGGAAGATTGTTAGTTTTTTAATCAAAATCTACAATAAACTCTAACAAACTGAATTAATACGTTAATCAGCTCTAAGTATACAAGTATTAAAGGATTCTGTTAGATATAATATACACATGCTTTAGCACAGAGTTTTTGAGAGAATTAAATCGGTGAAGGTATTGACATTATTTCTTGAACAGAGTCAAAACTGAGAGAATTATACTTCAAAACAATAAACAAATAAATATCATTTATTTTATAATTACCACTTTTTTAACAGATAAGAAGATTTTAGTTTTAAAGTATCTAAGTATATAAAGAGATAATAGAATTTTTAAAATGATAAATAATACCACTATTTTAAAAGTTAATTTCTTACTACCTAAGAAATAAAAGGCAATATTATTTAGAAACATAAAAAAATAGTTTTTAATAAATAAATGTAAAATATCCTTAACTTTGTGACTAGTTTATTCTTTGATAATACGACTTTTGACGTTATAGATTTAAAGTAGAAAAGTGAAGAGAAAAGCTATAAACCATAAAACATATATTAAAAATTGTGGAAGAAAATAAGAATGGTATTTTTCTCATCATCTTCGTAAATAAATAAACTGAAAAATATTACTTGGTACTGGAAGATTCTTTCAAAAGTAAAATACACTTGAATTTTATTTCGAAGGAAGAAGAAAAATAAAAAGTTAAAATTATGCTTGTTGCCATTTTTAGTTTCCTTTGTTATGGAGGATAAGGATTTTTAGTTTTATATAGAATCTACCAGACGTCGCTAGTTTTTAAAAATCAATATTTTGAATAAATTTCTTTCACTGAATTTCATTATATAGAAATAAATTCACCGACACGATAAACAAAATGTGAAATGTGTTAGTTAAATATTTAACTTAAAAAATAATTAAAAATAAAAAAATAATGAAAAAAACTGTTGCATTTCCATAAACAGATTTAAAAATCTTTTTAGAGTCATGTGCAGATATCTTATCCAGGTCACTCAGTGATTCTATTTAGTATCAATCAATAAATTGGCTTTTACTTCCCTACTTTTATTAATGTAAATACAGCTACTGCATGAAATCATGGTACATATATTATAATTAATAGTAAATACCATAATTGGAATAATGACCTACAAAACCTTTTTAAGCCAATTTTTGTATTTGGAAGCCACTGGAAAACATTTTGAGCAAAAATAATAAAGAAGCAAAAGACTGATGTAAATACTTTATTTTTGTGGTTTGACTTAATAATTTGATTTCTCAACAAATAATATAGAGATAATAAATCAATATATTTCTTATTATTTCTATCATACTTATTTTATTTAGAGTGTTGTTTGAAGGCTCCGAAAAGAATACTTTTCACCTGGTTGTATAAGAAATCTTCATTAAGACCCTGCACTTCTGATGATATGGGTTGGATGATATAGTTATTGGGTACACACCATGCAAATTTCTAGTTTGGATTGAATATTTTAATGATGATATATATTTCTGACATCTAAAAGCTAGTCCTGCATCTTTTTTGGACTGAAAAATAGTATCTTTCAACAAGATAATCCCAAAGCATATCCTGCACATTACGTCCTGATCTTCTTCGATAAAAGGATATTCTACTGTTGTCTTGATCTGCAATGTAAACACATTGCAGGTCAAGACAAAAGTCAAGTTATAAGCACTGTTGAAATCATTTGGTCATGTGTTGCTAAGAGACCGACCCGTAGTTTTTGTTCAGCTATTACAAATTCGTAGATTTGAAACAGAAGAGAATGTACTGCCAATTCTTGTCAACCATACCCGATCAAATCTATGCTATAAACCGGTTTTAGCTGCTAGAAACGGTATTTTTTTATATTTTCCTGCCAATCAAACCCCAAATTATTTGCAAATTTAATCACGCTATCCACATGCAATACATAAATAACTTTTCTCATTTGTATCTTTTATGGTGTGGCAATTTAATTGATTGTAGTGTGTAATATGCATACGTTCAATTTAATTTATGCTATTTCAACAGTAGAATGTGTACTATATATTTTGTGTGTATAATGGCTTTTTTATAGTCCCAAATTTAAAATCATGTCTCACTAATATTAGTAAAGATTAATTTAATGGTGATAATAAAAAATAAAGCAGCTATCAGTCTGTTGATTTCTTACTGAAATTTAACAGGCACAGTTAAATTTTGATATCCAAGCGCCTCTCCAAAATTTTTGAGATGTACTTAAACTTTTAAATTTATGTTTACGAATTTTTTAAATGTTCAAAACTGCCTCTTTTAAGATAAATACATTTCTGCAAGCAAAATATTTCAAGGATTAAATGCCTCAAGGCATTTATTTCTCAGAATCAATAGGAAAATGTGTCTATAATCCTCGAATCTCATCTTCAGAAAAAATGATATCCACTAAGTTCTTTTTTAGATTAAAAAAAATGTCATATTAGCAAAGCCAAGTGAGTAGGGAAAATGCCCAAAGTTTTTTTTATGTTTCTGTTCAAGAAACTCAATCACCCTTTTTCTGAGTGAAAAAAATTCTTAATCCTACAAAATCTTCATACATTTTTTGCAATAACAATAAAATGATAATAAAAATATGGAGGACATTCTGAAATATTTTAAATATATATTAGTATTAATACTTATTCATGAAATTTTATATGCTTCAAAGAAGTTTCCTCCAATTTTAATGTATTTCAGTTGGTAAAATTTCAAAGATTAATTTTCTCGAGCAATTTATTTCTGGGAATGATAAAAAAAATAATGGATTTTGGAATTTAATCTCGTTTACGGAATGAAATAAGAAGGCTCTAAAATCACTTTTTTAGATTTAAAAATAATCAAAAGTGGCACATTGTTCAATCAAGTAAGTAGGGTAGTTATAAGATTATTCTAATGAGCTGTTTAAAAAAAATAAATTACACTATTTCACAAAAATTTACTTTTCTTTCCTAACAGAAATGGAATTAGCTGTCTATAACTAATTTTGCATTGTAGAATTTAAAATTAATAGTATTAAAGCTGTAGCACTTACAGCTTTACTGCTGTGACTATCTTACCAGTACTGAAAGGAACTGAAAAAAATATTTTAAATGTACATTTTTTTTATTATTAATTTCATTAATTTATCATACAAAGCTATTGTAATTGAAATGATGAACATATTTAAAATGAAGTAGAAGACCAAATAATTAAACATTAGTTAAATATGACGAAAAGATACCACTTTCTTCTTTTATGTGGCATAAAATCTTCTGTCATTAGAAACCAGCAATAGTACCCATCATTGCTGATTTCTAATGACTTTGATATCGAATTTCTAAAGTCTTAATGTTCTGATGGAATCTTTTCCCCAGTTCTTCAATAACCATGCCAAGATTTTCTGGAAAAAAATCAAAATGTAAAAAAGTGAATTTTGAGTAATATTCGAAACCCCATGGCTTGGTAGGACTTAAAAAATTCTTCTATCAGGATTTTATAATTTTTGTCCTTCTTGTTTCCTAAAAACAATTTTACCACTTTCACAAATGATTTCCAAGCTGCTAATTCCTTTTGATTTAGATTTCCTTCAAATGCAGAATCGCAAATCACTTTTGTAATTTGAGATCCCACAAAAATGTCTTCTTTAACCTTTGCTTCACTTTATTGTGGAAAAAATCTTTTTAAATACTTAAGTCTCTCACTTCTTTGTCCATAGCCTTCACAAAATTTTTCAGAAGTCCTAATTTAATGTGATGTGGAGGAAGAACTTTTTCCGATCCAATAAGGGGAGTATACCTAATGCTGATGGTTCCAGGCTGAAAAGATGTTCTGTTAGGCTATTTTTTTAAATGATGTTCTAATGCACTGCTATCCCACAAGCATAAAAATCAACAATATTTTGTAAGCCCAAATTGAAGCACCCTATATAATATGGCTATGATCCTTAAATCTCCACAAATTTGCCAATTGAATTGCTTATACATAATGACATCTAGAATAGTCACTAGGTTTACATAAGTTTCATTCATCGAAGCTGAATGGGTGGCTTCTTGTTTTCACTATAATGCAATACAGCTTTTAAGCTATATTTGAAAGAATCTATAAAAAAGCACCTTCTGATGGTACATGCTCGACATCTAGTTCCTTCATTAATCCATCTAAATCAAAACAAACACAAACTGAATCTTCCGTTTTATAAAACACTGAGTAAATCATATTTCTATTTCGAAAATAAATAATATTTGTTCCAACTGCTAACATATTCCGTTCCTGCTGTCTAGAACCGAGAAGTCCCGGCTTTTGTTTCGATAAGCCCAAATCCCGTAACAAGTTATTAAGTTCATTTTGATGAATAAAATGGAGTTCGAAGGAAGTCTCAGGCTAAAGTTAGGGTCAAAATTGTCTTCAACTATAACTGTTTAGAGTGTGTCTTTAGTATCATTTACCTCTTGAATGTCAATATCTTTCCAACTCAATGGTGGAGTTGGTATTGGTAATCCTTCGCCATGAGGAACAGGTTGGAGAGCATATGGTATATTAGGATATTCAATTTTATGTATTTGTTTTTTTGTATATCTTTCTGTGTGTGTTTGACAGAAGTAGCAGTCATCAAAATGATTTGAAGGTTCCCGCCACACTATACTGACAGCAAATGACATTGAGGTTCTGTTGCTTTTCATCCACTGAACAAGAGCCGCATTACAACTTACACAACACAGGTGAGGCACCCAACTCTATTATCTTCGTCACCAACTTTGCACTCTGATGATATAAAGAAAATAAGGTTTTTTCACTTCTTGTGATAAAAGCCTACTTTTTGATTTTAATATAAAACTTCCACAAATGTAATAAAATTTATCAAGTGTAATTTTGCATTATCTCCACTGAAAACTTGCTATTTTCGGTACGAACTAATATAAAAGCACACAAATACACATAACAATGAATTTTACTATTCTGGGAACCCGAAATTCCTATAAGCAAAATGAATAAGGCGTAGTTACAGTGTTGTCAACAGGGGTTGATGTGGGCGTTTGGCGCGAAATCAAAAAAATAGTAAATGATTCCATTTTTATAGAACGTGGTGGAAGTTTCTTACTTGCAGTAAATTAAATAACAATATGAACTAATTATGAAAGTAATAATGTGGTTGTTTTTAGCGAACCATTGTTGACCAGAGTTATTAATCCTTGTTAATGGAATGGCGTATTTTCATTATAAAGTATGAATTCTCTAGACATAACTTGAAGAACTTCTGATAGACATTTGGTAGTTTTCTAAATAGATAACTTCTTCACGGTTTTATAGTATAGATGGAAATTTTTGAGGAGCCTCGTGTATATATATATATATATATATATAATTTTTGGTTCTGATGATGATAACATTATACCATTTTCATAGTAACACTACATTTTATTTATCATTTTATTCTCAAATTACCTTTAAAGGCATACAGTTTACTTTCTCGATATGCTAAACTTTAAAATGTGAAACTACGATTCACGTTTAATTATGATTATATAAATAATCACCATATTTTCAAGTAATAATATGTTCTTTTCATTTGTGACTCTGATTAGTTCTTCATTTTATTACTCAGGCAAATTATATTCGAAATTAACCGACTTGATTGACTAATTAACTCTTTTTGTATTTTTATACATAAATTTACACTTGAATAGCTTTGTGTCTGACTTCAGATTCAATGTTAAGCTCATTTAATTTTATTTAATAAGTATAGCTATTATCATACATTGAAATTTTTGGTGCCGAAGATTTGTTATCGGGGTTACAACTGATAACAGTTTTTCTGTGTGTTCTTTATCTTAAAAAGAAATGTAGTCTTTATGAAATTCTATTAGTCACCTGAAAACGTATGAAATGAGATGGATTTTTTCCCCACGAGATCTAATTAAAGATATAAATTCTTATCGATAAAATCACGAACATCGATAATCATATAATCTAATCAATAATTATTTTCCGTTTAATCTTCTATCATAAATTCGGTTTTTCTTTCATTCTAAAATTTGTTCTAAGTTAGGTTACTTATAATTTCCCAATAAGAAATTGTAGCTTAGATAAAACGGCTTATTTTTCATATTTAAATATTAACTATTCTGCCTTCATTTGTCTGTTTCATAAAAATTTCAAAGTGACATTTATATTGTCAGAAGCTAATTTTTGTCTTGATGGTATTCTTTCTGTTGCGAAGAAAATATCTGCCAATTGTCAGTAAATAAAATGCCATGATATCTTTATATTTCATATTTTGCTTTCTTTCTGTTAATAAAATTTAAGAGTATATGGATAAAACAATCCTCTGTATTTATAGTTGCACTGTTTACCACTGATTATTTACACTGATAACTGACAGTTCCTATTACGTATAAATAAAACTCAGAGAATTCAATATATCGATATATTTTTTACTTAATGAACTTACATTTTGTGATCGATTATTTGCATTATTTGAGCAGTAACATTTAGATTCAAACTGTACAGAAAATAAATTTGTATTTGTTTAAAAAGACAATAAAGAATAACAAGATAAAATGTTTTCTTCCACTTCCAAAATAACAAAAATGAAAAATCTGTTTACTGTTTTCTAACTACCATAATTGTTAAAGAAATTTGATTTTAATGTGTCTACAAATTTTATTCCTTTCAAAGAAATTCCACTATTTCTTTGCCTGTTTATGAATATATTTCTTTTATTTCTTAGAGTTAATTCATTGAAATTCCTGTGAAGTTTTAATAATTCTCGTTTTATCTTAATATTGTTTCTTGTCATTTTACTTAAAAGAATATTTCTTATCTTTAAATATGAAAATTTTGAAACATAAAAGAAACTATTGTAAAAATAGATTAAAATTGCCAACCATTGTAATTGAAAAGTAAACAAGTTGGCCAGTGAGTTAAAAAATATTGCACCTAGATTTTAAAACATCTGAATTGTAGGGCTAGTCTAAAACTTGTATTTGTGATTCTGAATCAATTTACTTTCAATTTCTTCTGAATAAGTATCATAATGTTCAGAAGAATATTATTTGATTCAAAATTCAAAATTTGTTCCATTGAACTTAAACGGAGTAATCGTCATCATTGTGCTGATTTTTAATAACTTCCAATACAAAAGTAACTGATTAATTACATTGATGTTTGATGTAATAAAAAATTGCAAAATGTTTAGGATTACCGAGTTAATTCTGATCATTACGTTCAGTTTACCTGACACATAAAGATACTTGAGTATTCTTTTCAAAATGTTTATTCAAATGCTTAGTTTTCATTTTTTATCATTCTTTAATTAATTTTTCCATATTATTCATTATTTGATTAAATAATGTTATAAGGAGAATGGGGAAAATATTTTCTTTTTATTAGTACTACAACAAAATAGATATTTTTATTTCATTATTTTATACCATTGTTTTACATTAAAAATTGCAAAGGCAAAATGTTTTGCTGCTATAAATTTATGCATGAATTCTAATGAATATAGATAATTGAGGTTGAAATGCTTTTCCTTTGTTAAAATTAAAATTTAAGAGACATGTGAAGATGAATACAACTGGGCTAAGTTCGGAATCACTTTTTTTTATTGATGTAATATGAGATTAAGACATGGCTTCTTTATTTTTATCAATTTAAATGTTACTGATATAAATCTCAGTTTGAACTCTTGTATTTTGTCTAAATTTGTCATTAATTTTATGTAATATTTACAATATAAGTTATAATTTTTGAGAAAATAAGAAACTATACATTAATAATATTTGATTAATAATGTATAGATTAGAAAATTAAGTAATATACAATTTAATTTTGATTTATCAAACCTTGAAACTCTATGTATTAGAAAGATCTAAATTTTTCCACGTGTTATTATTTTAAATATATTGACTTTAAAATTAAAATTACAATTTTCAAAAATGTAAGTATCTCAACTCTTTTGAAATGACCTGGTATACGTAAAATATTTTTATTATAAGAAATTATTGTAATTTATAAAAGAATAATAGTTAGCATTTGTATATACATGAATTATTGACAGTTAAAATCATTTTACTATATTTCGTTAACGAGAAAAACTATCGATGACATGCTATCTTTACAATCTTATGATATTATTCTGAATTAATAGAAGGTAAATATTCTGA
This sequence comes from Latrodectus geometricus, assembly GCA_026290005.1. Lineage (NCBI taxonomy): Eukaryota > Metazoa > Arthropoda > Arachnida > Araneae > Theridiidae > Latrodectus > Latrodectus geometricus. Next base: position 29,853 of record JAPDSC010018440.1, read on the forward strand.
ATTAAATGTCACTAATTTAATCACCTCATTGCAAAAATGACCTTCTTTGTTGTAGAAAAGTTAATTTATATCCCCAATTCGATATATCTGTATGATAATATTTGGTGTCACATATAAAACTAATTTTTAAAAGTATGTCAACAATATGTTGAATTTAACGTATGTTCAGTATCTTTATTTAAATTAATATGAATCATAACTTCGTAATCAAGTGAATTATGTACATATTAATATACACATAAAATATTTTATGTATACATAATTTACCTATTTACATAAATTACTTACATTCAAAATTAAAACTCTAAAGTTCTTTGTTTTAAATATTCCTGCAGGAAAAAATAACGACTTGTGCTTTATTTTTCACTGTAATTTTTATGTTATACAACAGATGTTATGTATTCAAAAAATATATACAGTCAGAAGTCTTTTTCTAATGCATTTTCTATTATCATTGAAATTGAACTTAATAGATTATGTTTATTAGTAAAATATATTTCCAAACATTGTTACTACTCTATACATGTTTCACAGAAATTTCAAACTTTAAAGTTGATTTCAAAAATTTTAATAAATGCTATTAACATTTTATGTATGACGAATTTGAAGAAAGAAATGCTTTGCTTTCGTTTTAAAGGACAAAGGTACCATCCTGTTGACGCATAGTAGGAAACAGACAGTTTCAAATATTCAGATCATTACCCGCTCGCAGTATTTAGAAATGAGGATGGATTGGTCATGTTTAACTGTTCAGATTATTGTGATAAATATCTTCCGATATTATTATACTAAACTTTAAATAGTGCTACAATTATACTTTCTATTTATTTTAGTAACCAACTCGCTAGTTCTCCTTTAAAATTCTCAAGCTCAAAATAAAGTCTTAAAAAGTCATATTAGCAATGGCACTAATGAAGAATGCACTAAACATTCACATATACTTAGTATGGTTACCAGAAAATCCCTGCTCTATGTAAATATTTCCATTGAATTTATCTAAGGAAATGATATGATATGAATTTTAAAAAAGTATTATTCTACACATATTTGTTCTCCAAGTACTCAACTTAATAATAGAATATCCAATTTTTTCTGCTCCTCAAATCAATAAATCATGTGTTCGACAGTCAGGCTAGTCTGTTATAAAAGTTTAAAATTTATTTTGGTTCTTAGCTGTTGTCAAAGAGCTCTGTGTGAAAAGCACATAGAATGTTTAGCCATTGACTAAACCTAGATATTCTTCAAACTTAGCTCTACTGAATTCAGTTATATATTTAGATGACCGGAAAATTGATAGGATTCTTTCATAAAGAATAAATTTAGTCTTAGAGCAACGTCATCAATAGTTTGAAAGAGTAATTCTTATATAATTCAGTCAACTGTTAAATATTTAATAACAGGTTTCCTATTTTATATGTAAAAGTTTTTTTTATCATGTGTGAATGTATTTTCTGTTTTTGTGATAAAAATACAAAACTATCGAGAAAATGCTCAAAGAAAATGAAAGATTTTCAATTTATTAAAACAACATTCTTTTTGTAAGAATTTGTAACTCTTTATTTTCCATTAAACATTTTAATTTTTTATAACTAAAATTTTCCATAATAATGAGAATTTGTAAATCATTATTTTCGATAATACATTTATAATTTTTTAATTCCTTTACAACATTTCAAAGTTCAGTTATCTAATGAATTAATAACTATGAAACTAGAAATCCTGCACAAATATGTTAATATATATTTGCGTGTTCACTTGCAAAAGTTCACGTAATTGAAAATTGTAATTAATCATGAAAACGTAATTAATCATGAAAAAAAGTATCATTAGATTTCCTAAACTGAACTTATATATCTATATGCCAATCATAAGTCAATGAAATATACTAATAAAGGAATCGAGTGAAAGAATTTAGTAAAGAAAGCAGTGAGGATTGTCCTAGCTACGCTAATATTTTAGTTTTATTCATCGTAGCTGATTCCATTTATCTTTAATCAGAAAGCTACTTTCATCTTCTTTTGTCATTCGATTTGTTTAGGTTTATCCTTCTCCCCTATCCTCGTTTCGTTAAATATTGAGGAACTCAGAAATAGAAATATTAAACTAGAAGCAACGAAAATGACTGATTTTTATTCATAATTTCTAATAAAGGAAGTAGAGCTACCTTCTTTATTATCTTCCAATCTTGAAAATCACTATTATTTCCCTTTAATCTAGAAATTGGTGTAGAGTGATTTAGAGACATCCTAAATAAAAAAGCTTTGTTCACTTATTTTATTCCTCAAAAAATCAAATTATAAGTAAATGAAATATATTATACACAAAGAGGGAAAAAAATATCATTAAATTCGTAGAGCAATATTGCATGGTTGGTTAGGGTGTCAATCTCGTTTCTGAATGGTAATGAGTTCGAATCCCGACTTATCCTATACACGCCGTTTTCACTTATAGCGACTGTGACACGTAAAATATGCCGTTGTTTCAATGTCCCTTATGTTCCCATTCCAAATTAATACCTCTAGAGTAGATAGGAGCCAGAGATATGTCTTCTCTGGCCTCCCATCTCTAATTTGGGAGATCCATATGGTGCTGCCATCTATGAGCCAAGTCGTACTTACATTCTCGTAGAGGGTGCTCTGTTCAAAAACGGAAGACGTTCTTTTCGACTTCAATCACCCAGTCCCTGACGGGTGGGCTTGACTTCGCCGAGTATAATAAATAACAACAAGAGATTGAAGTTTTTTCCTTAAATATCAAATTTTTGAAGCTTTTCCATTATATTTTAATATTTTTTCATATTTGTATTAACAAGATAAGCATTTTAATTTTATAAATTTTTATGATTTTTGAGTATATTTTCATTTTTAAATAATTAGTTAAAAAATTTTTTATTTAATCACATTTTGTAACCGAGGCTTCTGATAAAGTTGCATTAATTTTTAAAGCATTTTTTTTTCATTTTAGATATATTCTAATTTCTTAATTTTATGTATTCTTAATGGTATAACAATGTAGAATAATTAGCATATTTAAAATATATTTCTTTTTAAATTAAAAGTATCAAAATTACATAATTTCAAGTATGTATTTCATGACGCATTTCTACTCATTTATATAGCAACTAATTATTTAAATCCTTTCAATATTTGAGTTACATAATTCTTGTATTTAACTAGTTTCACATTTGTTTTATTAACTTCGAAAATATTTATTTTTAGATATATTTCATACAGTAGAATTTTATTTCTCTCAATCTGAAGTAAAATTTTTTTCTCTTATTGAAAATAAATTCAGTGTAATCTTCAATAATTTGTTCTAACTGGAGCCTTAAAACAAGGGAACAAATCACATGATTATCAAATATAATAAAGACTGAACAGATTTGGATTTTTATTAAAATATGATAACCTCAGGTTATAAAACAGCTTTTTAAGTTATTGTCAAGCAGTGTACTAAAAACAAAACATTTTATACATAAATAAGTATAAATAGCCAGTGGCTTAGAAAATCAAATTATTACGATTTCTAAGAAATTAGTGTCTTTGGTGCAATCAAATAAAGGCATAAAGAAACTGAAATATTTAAAAAGCTCATATTCATATACATAGCATTAGAATTTTTAACATTTACTCGAATCAGTTTATTTATTATTATTATTTATAAATTGTTTAAAAACATTTTAATTTAATTAAATGAAATAATTTTTTTCATAACATATAAAGATCAAAATATTTGATTTCCCGTATAGATAGCAAGAGTTACCAAAATTGATATTTTTAATTTAAATACAAAAAATGCAAACATTATAATGTCTCTGTCATTAAATTACATTTTAAATTATGAATTCAAATATTTACTTATTTCAAGTTATGAATTATTTGTAAATATGAGCAAAATTTAAAGTCAATTTTCCAAAATTGTACATACTTAATAATGACAAATTATAAATATTTCGTTGCTGTAACAACAAGGCATTTTCCTGAATATATTAAACCTCACACACCACTTCATTAAATATAATTTACAAGTCATCCAACTGAATATGTCCCCAATAAAACATCTTGGCCTCTCGCCAAAAGCATTTTACAACAATGATTAATAAAAAATTAATTCCACGCCCTTAATTCCTTCCAGAAATGAGAATATCTATAGTAATTTTCAACTATAATATCAGAAATTAAAGTTTAGAATCGTAACTCTAAAATTCATCAAACTGAAGACATCCTACTTTATAACTTTAATAAAAAAAATTGAACTGAACAAAAATTCCAATTCATACTACGTATTAATATAGATAATATAAAATAGAGCAAAAACTTTATAAAATTTTATATTAATTTATTAGATAATAGATAAACAAGAATTTAAGAATTTTATAATAAATTCTTAAATAAAATTTTATATTAATTTATTAAAGTAGCAGATTTTAAAAAATTAATTTAAGGAACTGAAGATCACAATTTTAGATAAATTGGATGCTATATTTTTCAGTAGATATTATGAAAAAATAATGATAATACTTATAAGATTATTTTTAATTTATTGATGGTTTTATTTGAGAAAAACAATATCTTAAAGCTTTTTCAATCAATATGAAATGCATATACATTTTCAAAGTTAACAAATTAAACCATAAAAAGTTTACAAATTAATATAATATTTTAGTTTTGATTAAAATACGCTGCGATTATAATGCAAATACTAATTAGAAAATAAATTACATTGAGAAGTAAGTACCATGATTTCTCTAGATTTAATTCCTAATAAAAATAGCATTAACTTTTCAAATCATTTATGAAAAATATCAATGCAAAAGTAACAAATATTATTTTAAAAAAATCTGTTGATATAATCCAAATTCAATTTCAAAAGAAATCATAAATAATGATTTCTGAAATTTGCAAAATTTTGTTTGTGATGCTTCGATTTTTCGAATTTTAAGTTTCAGTCATCAATGCTAAGAATTCTAAATTTTCTTCCTAAATGACGATATTTGGTAACAGAACTTTGAAAATTAGTATAAAACTATTTTGAAATATTTAGTTTTATGAAGGAAAAACTTAATTTACATACATTATCCAATAAGCTACTTAGTTTAATTTAAGCAATCATTTTTTTATATTTTGGGAATAAAATCTCAAATGTGGTTAATTTATTAAGAGGAGGAATATTTTGCAACTACAAAAAACGGCGCCACTAATAATAACGTATGTTTTCTTTCTTGAATAATAACATAGGATTTTTTTAATATATTTTCTATTAAAATTCCAATAAATTTTGTTTAATAAAATAATATTTTTACTATTTGAATTATAAAATAGTATATTGGTAATCGTAAAACAAATAAAATTGTATGTATGTGCAATATCAAATAAAATATACTTTATTTCCAAATTCGACAAAATTATCAAATGAACTTATAAAAATTAATAAACTTCTACTTAATATGATTTCAATAAATTTTAATAATAAAATTCAAACCAATAAAGTTGCATTTTAAATTGATCCTTAATTTTTTAATATTGTTTTTTAATATTAATTTTTTAATAACACGTGTAAAGGAAAATCAATTATTCACATATAATTCAATAAATTTACATATAAAAAATTCACATATGTTATGAATTAAATTTCTTTACTATCGGAATGGAAAAGAGTTGTAAACAATTTAAATAGGAATATCTTAAAAAAGTTTTGAACAATTCGGTCTAATTCACTTCATATAAACAATTAACATTACAAACTTTCAGTTTGAGTTAACCACAGAAGTGTACTCACTGTAAATAAATTTAAAAAATTAAATATCTTTATACATAAGTTTGATTTATAATTAAAATAACATCTAATAAATATAAAATAAATATAAATTATTAAATAAATACAAATATAAATTAAATATAAATTATTAAATATAAGTTATTAGATATTTTACTAATTTAAAATCAATTGGATTGGTTATTTATTTAAAATCTCTAAAATTAGAAGACCCAACTGGTGCTGCCATCTTTGGGCCAAAAGTCGTACTTTCACCCTCATGGAAAGGATTTCTTTTCAACGGCTTAGCTTCACCAGTGCATTAGTAATAACAAAACTAATTTAAAATAGATAGAATATCCCATTATGTTCTCAGCTAATATGATAACTTTTTAAGAAATATTTATATACAAATCGTAATATCGGAAAACATTTGATAATAAAAATATTAACATTTCTTATATATTTATGTTTCTCATATATTACGCTTCTTATATAATAAATAAATTTTATCTAAACCAATAATTATTAGCCCAAATAATCTCAATCAAAACATTTTCTTCAAAAAAGAAACTTTTTTTTCTTTTATTTCACCGATTTTAAATTTTCTGTATTAATTCTATTAACTGTACATTCTTAATCTAAATTATCTTCTCAAACAATGCTACCTATATCCCAACTGAGGCCTTAAAATACAAACATTAGCAATAACTGAAATCATGCTGTTTAGTAAATTAATAAAGTTCGTTTAATCAATAACTAAGATAAAGTTTCTCTTATTCTAAGAGAAACGAAGAATGTTCGTATATCATAAAACAGCGATAACGTCAATTGATATACAAACGTTTAGAAATTTCTAGAAATCATTATCTCATCGTTATTGATTCAATTGATATTTATTATGATTAAAAATATCTACATACAATCATAAGTCAAAATACAAACTTAATACATCCAGAAATTCGAATATATAGTATTTAAAGTCACATTGAAAGTGTTATAGGTGTTAAAATGTATAATGCTTCATAGTTAACTATTTCAGTTTTTAAAAAATTATTAGAAACATTAAACTCATCTATTCTGTGAAATTAATTTTTAAATGAATGCAATTGTGGTACTTAATTATCATGTTGAATGTATCTACATTTTTATTTTATTTTCATTATTTCATCATTGAATTGATTATTTTTTATCTATTAAAAGCTCTTAAAATTAATAGTAGCATTTAAAATTGTTAATATTTAAAATTAATATATTTCAGTAATTTATTCAAGTTCATGTTTAGTATCAGATAAAAAAATACCAATTTTAAGCATAGATATTAAAGTGTTTATATATTAAACAAAAAATAAGTTGCATACTTTGCATTCATTTGTTCTAATCTTCATAGTCACATAAAAGCTTTTTATTTGTTGTTTCAAACTCACTCTTCAGAGAACACCCATTAACATAAGGGGTTCTATGATATTTTTTCTTTAGTTTAAATATGAATTGCTGTAAACATGCTAAAGTGAAATATAATTAAAAATCTAATCAGTTTTAAATATTACGCATAAATGATTCTATTGTCCTACCCTGCCTAGTGGTCAGAGTCCCTGAATGATGATGTGAGATCCTGGATTCGAATCCCGGTTCGGGTATGTATGTACTTTTTCTCTTTTGTCTTTGTCCTTTCCTTGTGTAAATGATTGTCTACCAGTAAACAGGCACCTAGGGCATGTGTGTACTGAGGAAGTTAGATTCCACATCAGATTATGGTTTAGTTGGAAAAGTGGAGCAGCGCACCTCATATTGCCAGCCTTGGCACAAGATAGCAACAACAATAGTTCTATTTTACGCTGTATATTAAAAATCTTATTATATAAAACAAAATATATTTGACATTCAAGACTACTTAGTAAGCTGAAAAATTAAAACCAAAGTAATATATTTCAAAATTTAATCTGCTTCTAAATTTGCGGAAATTTTATCTAGATTCATATTCTTTATAATTCAAGACAACTTCTATAAAAGTTCTAAATAATTCTTGAATCACTTAAAATCCATTAATAAATTATACAATATTAATTATAAATAATAATTGCTCTTAATTACGTAAAAGTTAAAATAATAGTTTGAAAATTAAATTACGTCATAATTTCAAAACGTTTTCATAGTAATCTTTTTATTGGAGGTGATAAATAAATGTATTTCCCAATTTCCACTGTATTGCTAAATGATAGAGCAGAAATTTAAATCAATATTTCAGAAAAAAAGTAATTTAATAAACTTAGCAGAATAGACTTCGGGAGAGATTTACTTTTTCTTGAGATTAATAGTAAGGAAAAGAACTGAGCATAAAATATTTTAGTCCTTGGCAGGCCTAGAAAAATGGAAACTCCATGATTTGACTGAAATCATTTAATTAGTAAATTTTCAGTAACATTACTATTTTTGGAATACGAGAGTCACTCAGAAATTCGTTTACTATATCCAGAGTAGTAGACAGGAAGTGGTAGAAAGTAATTAATAGTCAGGTGTTATAAATATTATATAATAGCAAAGCTAGATAATTATTTATTAAATGTAACTACAAGTAATATAACATAAAATTAACTTAGACGCGAAAAGGATTAATGGATTTGAGGAACAACTTTGATATACCCCCCCCCCAAAAATTAAGCGCCAAATCTGGCACTCCCTACGGACTTTTTAGGGTTGCTGTTTCTTATTTTGTTGTTACCAATTTAGATTTTTTCAGCTTTTAAGTTTTTGCTGTTGCCAAATTTAGTATTTTCTTGTATTTTGTACCATTTTCTGAGTTATTTTTTTAAAGTTCTTTATGTATTAATTATTTGTATTTAGCGAGAATCCGTCTTGGCGAGTAAAAAAGGCGCCAAAACAGGTATTATGGTTGGTGAGGGAAGAAAAAGTCGCCAAATTTCCGATTTGGGGGGGGGTATATCAAAGTAGTTCCGGAGTTGAATCAAACACCTCTTCGAGCTATGGATTTAAAGTATAACTGAACGAATGTACTGAATTAAAACTAACATATGAGAGTGAAAACCCATCTTATGGTGTTAAATTCAAATGGTTTACATAAATTTAAAGAAAATGCTTTTAAGATGAAAAACAGATAGAATGATCATTATTACCTTCAATTCCGAACAAAGTGTCTCCTGGACATTTTTTAATCTATGATTATCACTGTACCAACCAACTGATATAAAAATATATTAACATTAGATTATAAAAATAATTTGTCATGACAAAATACATACCCTTTCCCTTAAATGAATAGGTCAAGCTGTAAAGATAACTGTGAACATCCTTAAGCTGTAAAGATAAATTGTTGTCACAGCTATTTGGTACTCATTCTACGCCCAAAAAATGCATTTTCTCATTCAGCAAAATTGGCTGTTTCTTGAGCAAACACTCGTAAAGTATAAAATATCTATTCAGATCAACTGATCTACTAATATAAGTTTATTAATTATTTTTAATCTTTAAAAATACTTAGGTGGCTGTCTGTTTTAATCTGAGGATAAAGCTGAGATTGCTATAAATACATTTTTTTCATCTATTCCTAGAATTACTTGAGGTTTTTTATCTCAAGTGCCACTGTGAATCTTCTTGGACTGAGCACTCCACTTAAGAAAGTTGTCTTTTTTATCGACTCCCAGTCTGCTATTGTGGCCATCACTTCATACTCAATAAGTGATTCATTTCACGTGGAAGAAGTAAAATCACTCTTCAATCGTGCCATCGTGCCGTCAATCGTGCCATTTCAGGTGGGAGGTTGTTCTTCAGTGGATACCCAGACATTGTAATATCTATGAGAACGTAAAAGTAGATGACCTTACAAAAAATGGATGTAAACTGCAACAATCTGGTTTTATTCCATCATACCAACAAATCTGCACTCTAATTAAAAACAAACTCTGCAAGGCCCTTCATAATTCATATAGCGAAACTACTAAAGGTAAGGCTTGGGGTTCCCTGATGAACTCTCCTCTCCTCATGTGCCGTCCACGCTCCATCTTCACTGCCAGTTTCAGATTTTTGACTGGACATGACTTTCTCCAAGGACACTTAAGCCGTATCTAAGTAGTCAACACGCCCCACTGTACCCTGTGCCCTTCAGGAGTTTTATGGACTTTATTCATTTGACAAGCTATCCTGCGCTTTCTTTTTTTGAACTATTTACTCAACAACTTCCACAATGAGGCTAATTTTTATTGGGCTGCCAGAGGACTCATGGCCGCTGTCTCGACATAAGGGGAAAAAAAGGCTTTTGATCTTGGAAAAATTTGTCTGCAAAAATACATAAAGAATGAAAGCAATTACATTTACACTCTTAAAATTCCATGAAAATAACTTTAAGAATTTAAATTTAGAATGATCGATAAAATTTTTTTACTGCTGTTAAAAAGTACGAAGTTTTATAAAATACATATTGATTTCTTTTATTTTATAAATATTTAATGATAAAGATTTTGAAAACACAACTCTCTCAATGTAAGTATTGTGTGTATGTTTATTTATACAATACAGAAAAATTCAATGTTGCTTATTTACTTAACTTCAAATTCTTGTTGATACTTTAAAGCAATTCTCTTTTGATTAATGCATTATTTTCCTTTGATTAATAATACTCTGGAGATTAGTCTTAATAATTACTTTGATATTCTTATGCGTGATCTTCTTTGAAACTAGTTGTTTCAAAGGACGACTTGTTTTGAATTTTGACTCAAATTTACGTATGAATATACGTGACTTGAAGTTATAAATCTTTGTTTTAAGGAAAACTGAATTATTTTATTGATTGTACTTTCAATCAGAACCTTATTTTAATGCAGTGTATTATAATATTTAGTTATTTTATAATTATTCTTTTGTCAAATGTAAGTACATTAACATAATTAACAAATGTATTCATACTGAATGAATAAGTTTTCAGATTATTCCAATGTTTTACTAAAAGATAACAATTTTTTTTAGATTATAAATGTTCTAGTAAGAAGGCTTTGATGTAGTGAAAAGTACTTTTTTTTAAATTTGCATATGTATGCACACAAATAAATTTAATTATTTATTTAACTAATTCAAATTCAATACTGCTTTTATCTTTGTTGATAACTATTTTTTATTTTGCTTCATGAAATAACTTATTTCTTACTTTCCTGGTAATGGTTTTCCTGTAATGCCTGGTAATCAATGCTACACTTGTCAAATATGTTATTTGATCCTTTCATCTTTAGTGCTTGATAGTGAATATAGCAAAGATGTCATAGATTATTCCTTATATAAAAAAATTACAGGGGCATTTGCGAATAAGCGCAGTATATTTCAAGCATATTTGAAACTATTTAACAAACTTGATAGTAAATTTATTTTTATTTGATAAAATGATCAGTCATTTGTTATTGCATCACCCTGTAAAAACTTTTTGCTCTTTTCAGATCATTTGACAAATACTCACGATTTAAAAAGGATTCAAATTTATTATAACCAAAGAAGGGAGAATCAAACTGTTGAACCTAACTGAAAACTTTATAAACTGTTAAACTGAGTATCAGAGGAAATCTACAGCTTCTGTTACATGGTCAACAATTATCGTGATTAATTTTGAAAAGAATTTATTTAGAATAATTATTAAATTCTTTATTCTTAGTTAGATAAAACATTTAATTAGGTAATTCCTAAAGATATATAAAAATTTATTTAGTTTTATGCCGCTAATTATTTTGTAACCTAAATATAATTTGTTTTATTGCAATTTTCAGAAATTTAAGAAAATAAGATGATCCAACCTTTACTAATATTTTCAAAAAATGTTATTTATATTCACAATATTTAAAAATTAAAATGTATCGTAGTTTTTATACTATAACTGATGTGTTTTGAATAAGAAAATATCCATTTGCATACTAGAACGATATATTTTTTTTCATTTTTAACATCTTTCTCTTACAAAAAACAAATATTGATTCAATGCCTTGCAGTTAGTGGCTTCATTTATAATTTGCATACATTTGTCACATTAGGGATTTGAATTTTCAATGCACTTATCTTTTTTAAATTTATAAGAAGGTAATATATAATATAATAATATATTATATATTACCTTCTATAATAATAATATAATAAAATCATTATTGTATATTAAATTAAAAAATATTTTTAAGGTTTATTAGAAAGGTAATCTGTGTTTTATGAATAAAGGGAAATTCACCATACGATATTCATTCATTTATTTAAAAATGCTTTTAGTCGGTCCTAAGAAAAGTCATCATTTACTTATAGAATGCTTTTTTCTCTTTAAAACTCAATTTCCTACACTGACGGAATTTTAATTTTAATTAAAAATTAAATTATCTCAACAGCAGTTATAAAAAAACATATATAAAAAAAACATTAAAATTACATAACATTTTCAAAGAAATATAATGCTTCTTTCAAATATAAAGCTATAATATATAATATAACAATCCTAGATGTTAATAAAACTAAGAAAAATAAGTTATTCTATATATATATATATATATATATATATATATATATATAGGAAGCTGAAATTAGAATTAAAAAAATATACAAATGAAAATTGTCACACTTGATGTATACAATAAAAACACAAATATCGAAAGGAGAACATTAAAATTGTACAATTGAAATTAAAATTTAATAAACAAAAAAATGAATATAAAAGAGAATAGAATATACATTTGTTTATTTATTTATTTACACCTTCTTCAGGTGGTGTTGACCACATTGGTTACATTGTTTTCTTGTAGTGGCTGAAGAGAATCGTCAAAATTAAACGACTATATCCCAAAATTATACAAGTCCACAAATATAAATTGTGGATAAAAAATAATAAGTATATTATAATATTAATAAAAAGATATAAAACTAATACAAAGAATCAAGATTTATCCAATAAAAACATTTATTTATTTATATTAATTTTTAATTTTAAATACAATAAATTAAGATTGATTTTAAAACCAATAAATTGTAAGCCTTTTCTGACAAAAGTTAAAAATTTATCTACAGGCAATATTTTTCTCACAATGATCATTATTAATAAAATGAAAGGAATTGTATAATATATGCATACATACATAAATGTTTTGTTAACTTTATGAATTATCTAATTATCAGTCATTAATAACAAAGTATAATAATAAGCTTAACATGAAATCAATGTTTTCTTAACAGAACCTTTAATTTCCCAGAAAAATAGTCTTAAGTTCGATACCAGTTTCCTGGAAAAGAGAACATTTTACTCTTCTATTTTTAGTTGGTCTTAGTAAGGTTCTTTTGGAATGTTTTAATTGATTTACATTGTTTTCAATAAATTTTACTGTTAGACTATCAATTATTCATTGTCAATACTATTTAATTTATTCATTTTAGTCTTCTCATTATATTTAGGAGAAATAACTATGAGACCTAATTAATGCATTAATGTAGTGATAATATATACAGGATTTATTAGTCAATTTGAAAAAATAATAATTATTAAGAATATAATCATTGATAATAATTATTTTAATTTATAAACAACTTAGTTATCTCAAGAAACAAATCATCTCACATTGTGCTTTATGATATGGCCTCGTTTCTAAAAAAAATATATATATATAAATAAAAACACCCTGTTAAAAATTATCATTGAATCTAAGCCGAAACGAACATACTTTACGATAATATCAATTTCAGAATTAAATACTAAGTTTAATAAAAATATTTTTATCTGCAGCATGCGTTTGAATTAAAATTACCCTAATTATAAAGGTATAAATACTTCAGTCAAAAAATATATATATTAAACTAATATATTTCTTTTGTTTCCATAAATTCAACTTTCATAAAATTTCTCTAGAAAAAATATTTCTCCTATTCTGTTTAATCTTCAAAAGTATATGATTTTAGAAGATCATAAAAATTAAAATATATAAAACTGAGACAATTGCTTTTCTCAATTATAAACCTCTATTTGTTTTTCTCCACACAAAACACTACTAAATTAAAAATCTCAACAATTATATGTAAAAAAGGTCCATAAAATAATTCTAATTTTACTTTAAAAAATTTAATTAAGTTCTTAGAAATAAGTTATTCGTTTAATAAAAATTAATTTTCCTATTTATTTTTTAAAAATGAAATAAACCTGCAATTTGATTACTAATACTTAAAATTTTTGATTATATGGTTAGAAATAAAAGAGGATTTTTTTTAATAGTCGCGTGCATTAATAATTTTAAAAACTTAAATAATAATTTCTGTTTTTTCCTAATTAATAATAGTAAATTTTTATTTAAAGTAATATTAAATTTTACGAGTTAACCTACTAAAATTAATTAAGTTGAAAAATATTTTGCATGAACATTTAGTGTGAAAACACATTAAAATTTCACTTTATGTAGTTATTGATATGAGATAATACATGCAACCTGAATTAAACAATTTTATGCAAAATTAAGTTTTAAAATGTTTTACAGTGTAAAACACATCTGGTAAATGGTATTAAACTGTAAAGAAAATATATATTAAGCAATTTTATTTAAAATTAAGATTTTGCATAAAACTACTTAATTTATATTGCTTAGTAATAAATATAAATTCCTAAATAATTTATAATATAAATATAATAATAATTTGTTATACAAATTCTTATTACAAATGTTTATAAACTTTGAAGAAAATATATATTAAGCAACTTTATGCAAAATTAATTTTTAAAATGTTTTTACAGTGTCAACTATATCTGATAAATGTTTATGAACTGTAAAAAAAATATATATTTTTATTAATAAAAAATTACAAAATCATCTGAAAGTTACATTAGCTCAATCTAATGTACCATTTCCCTCAATAATTTAAATGTTTCATATATTAACAAATATATATTTAATATTTAGATTAAAATTATTAAGGCAAAATTTATTTCATATTATGAGAACATATATATTTCTGTTCTTATTATTAAATTTTAGCTATCATTATAATTCATTTTATTCATGACTTCCTTGTACGGATCTTCCTTGATACGGAACATGTTTGGCTGTTGCCCTGGCCAGCACGTTTTCCAAATCTTTCACCAATGAATGTTTCTGACTTTAATAAAGGTCGAATTGTAGCGTACCTGGATTGCGGTTTATCTTATCGCAGTATTACTGCTCGCGTCGGTCGAGATCCAATGACTGTTAGTAGAATATGGAATCGATGTGTTCAGGACAGTTGTACGGTCCTTCCTTGATACGGAACATGTTCGGCTGTTGCCCTGACCCGCACGTTCTCCAGATCTTTCACCAATAGAAAACGACTGGTCAATGGTTGCCGATCGACTGGCCCGTCACCAAACGCCAGTCACTACGGTTGATGAACTGTGGCATCGTGTTGAAGCTGCATGGGCATCTATGCCTGTACATGCAATCCAATCTCTGTTTGACTCAATGCCCAGGCGTATAACTGCTGTTATTACTGCCAGAGGTGGTTGTTCTGGGTGCTGATTTCTCAGGATCTATCCAGCCAAATTTTTTGAAAATTTAATCACTTGTTATTTGTAGTATAATATATTTGTCTAATAGATATCATTTTGTTATCTGCATTTCTTCCTGGTGTAGCAATTTTAATGGCCAGCAGTGTATATTTAATATAAGTGTATCATTCCTTAAAGTAGTTGCGTCATATTTTAAATTAATAATTATTGATATTTTATCTTTTATTTGAAAAAATATTACACATTCTTGCAATTTATGTATAGGAATTAATTATTACCGAAACTTTTTTAAATAATAAGGAAGTTGTTTATATGAGTTGCTTAATATGCATAAGTCTGGGATGAGGAGAATTGAAGATAGTGCGATGGTTGCGGAAACGAGCCCTGAAAAAATATATTTTATAAAGATAAAGTTTATGGAAACCATAAATATAATTTATTTTTAATTAAATTTTCTTTTGTCTATTTCGAATATGTCCACTATAGATTAATAATTTACCGAAGTTTAGAACTTATCATCTGAGCTTTGAAAAAGATTGAGTTCTGTGATGGTCAGAATATTTTGTTATTAATTCTTGTTATATTATTAAAATTATAATTGGTCTGCATGGTTATATTTTATTCGCAATATTGACAGAATTATTATTATCTTATATTTCATACTTTATTTTATTTTATAAAGAAAATTGTTTGAATGATTAATTTTTGTTTAATTTACGATATCTATTTACGAATATTTCTAGTCAAAATATTTTAAAAATAAAACTAAGGCTTGAAAGTTTAAATTCTTATGCGTTTGGCTATAATAACAAAATATTAAAGCATAAAACTACATTAATAGCACATATTAAACACACCGGAAAATTAAAGCTGTGAGTTAATGAAGTGAAAATCAAGGTACCAACTTTATTAAAATCTTTATTCGCACTATTTTCATATCATTATATAAATTGAAAATTACAAGTACACTTAAGCCAGAAAGTAGGTATTTTATACATAAAGTTTTGTGTGCAATATTTCTAAGAAATCTCATTTGTAAAATTGCAAAAGAATTTCTATAGAAGAAAGTAAATACTTTTGAAGATGAATATAATTGAGAGTATTATTTTTAATTTGAAAATAAATACTACTTATGGAATTTTTATATGGAAACTAAATCATTAGTTTCATACAAATTTTAGTTTATAGTAATATCAAGGATTTATATAGTTTATGGTTTTAACAATTTTAAAAACTTTGCTTAACCTATTATAATAAAATATTATCACAGATTATTTACGTTTTCGTTAGATTATTTACATAATTAATCTTCAATAATTAAGATGTCTTATACTAATAATATTAAAAATAGTTTTATGTAGTAGTTAAATTAACATAAATAATGCATTTATAAAAACATATGATACAAATATTGAAGTTTATTGTAAAGAACAAAACTAATTTCAAATTGCATAATTTTAAATATTTTACTAGCTTTCATTTATAAAATAAATACTTTTGCAATATTTTCTGTTTGACTCTACTTAGAGTAATTTCTAATGATAAAAATTACTTTTTGTAGGAGCATTAAAATAAGATAATTAAGAATACATATTAATATTTTTTACAAATTTGTATGTTTTTATTCCTCAGTGATACTTTATATTTATCGAATTCTATTAATAAAACTAAAATTAATATTATCCACATGTTGAAGATTTTTTTTTAAAATTCTATTTAACATTTTTTCCAATGTGTATAATTCTATTTAATTCTTGTTTAACTAAATATATTTCAAGCAGGTGCATTTACCTTGTAATCAAGATATTTTTCATAGACATTATTTTCCGTTGGTAAATTTAAAAATTTTCCCTCATGTTTTCGCAAGTTTGCATTCCACACTATAAATAACCCTTTCATTATACCAAGTAAATTAATTAATGAACAATTCACTTAATTAATTATTTTAAATTGGATTCTCTAATCAATAATTTAATCAGATTTCGTTAGATTTTTAAATAAGTAACATAATTTTTACAATAGGACATGTTCAAATATCATACTTTTAATTAAATATTATGTAAAATGTTTGAAAATAATTTAAAAATTTAAATTACAAAGCCAAAATTATCTTTATAAGTATTATGAATATAGTAAATTAAGCTAATATTTCTAAAATAAATTATATTGCAATATAAAATTCAATCGATAAATCACTTTAATATCTAAAAATATTCATTAAAGAAATAATTTGATTTAATTGATAATAGCAAAATGTATAGATCTATTTGAATATTACTAAATTATGCTTAAAATTATAAATTTATGAAAAAGCCGATCATACACACATAAAATTGAGCTTTGTATAATAGGACAATTAACATAAAAATTTTAAAAACTTGTGCTTGGTTTAATGATGCATAGCCCCACATATATAGTTATTCCCTGTTGGATCATCATATTTTTTAACCATTGATAGAAAGATTTTAAAATTTGAAAATATTAATTTGACACAAAGATGCATAAAACCATTCATTTATAATTATCTACTTAAATATGAAATTTTTGAAAATATTGAATCTTTAATGCTTATACATCTAGCCTATAAAGTATTAATTAAATTTTATATAACCACGATCATGCCTATTTATATTTTTAACTTAAAGTTATGTCTGCTGTTCATTTCCAACAATCGTTATCATTATCTGAACAGAGCACAAACTTTAATCTAAGGGTATAATTTTTATGCTGCTATTTTTTTATTATTTTAAAAATGTGTCAATTTTTTCATGTATTTTAAACATAGAAAATGTTAACTATGTATTAAAAGTATACTATTTAGTCATTTAAATAAACATGCTTAGGCTACTACAGTAAAATAAAATATGTTTCCAAACAAAAATGTGAAAAATGAAGGCAGCATTATAATAACTTTAACCATTTTTGGAGTGCGAATGAGCTTCTTGCTTTAATCCTCGTAACCAAAAATATTGATCGTCCTTCGCACACAAGAGACGGGGAAATGCCTTTTTCTCCCCTCCCTTGACATACTCATTGTTCTGGGCTTTTCCTCTTTTTCTTACCCCTTTCGCGAAGTATTAAAACTTATCCGAGGTGGGTGTGATAACGCGGAGGAGGGCACGAAAACTCCCCGGAATTTCTCTAATAAAAGAGGTTACATTGAGCTGCTTATTACCTGCTGCCTTAGATCTTTTATCACCTTCGCTTTATTTTAATTCGGAGGTATTTAAGATGACCTAATTGTAAACGAGAGCAAAAATCTAAGCCGCCTACTGAAATTCCTGGAGAAAAGATGAAAGGTATTCGAGGAATACGTATAAATGTCAATAAATATGTTAGTATTTCAATATTGATAACGTCAGAAAATTAATCAAAATTCACTCTCTACGTGTAGGATGTCTGGAATTTTGTTACAATGTTCATTTTGGATCCAAATTTTTTCATAATATTTTTTATAATAGACTTTCTAATGTTGAATAACTAACTACACATATATAATTTTATTTATTAAATTAGAATTTAGTAATGTTTCATTTCTTAATATCTTGATTATATCAACGATGACAAATTTTTGGTTTTGAAGGGCTTTATTACTGATTAAATTAAATATTTCTATTTTGCAGATCAGAATTTGAGATTTTATATATATATATATATATATATATATATATATATATATATATATATTTCAAATATTTCAGTATCTAATCAGGTCACAAGCTGAATATTGGAAAATTATATTATTTAAATATATATTATTATACATAAAAATTAAGATTGCATGACAGTAATATCCTTCAATTAAAATCAAACAAAAAATACTGAGTTAATCAAAGATAATTTCTGATTTAAATTGTGTAACAGATTTTTGTACTTAATTCTATATCGTGTGTAATAAGGCAAAAGGATATTATATCTTATAAAAGGATTTTACATTTCAAATGTTTATACGAATATAACTTATATTGCTTTTTACTTTAAAACTAATTTTACCCCTGAATATTGATAATAATATATCGTAAATGCATGTTTTTTATGATGATAATTGTGATGATAATGTATACTAATGTATAATAAATACATTTTTATGCATTTATCATAATGTTATTATCTTTCCCCAAAATCTTTTTATTTCAAAGAAAAATGAGAATAATGTAAATTTTTATTATTTCTCGTAAATTCATAAATTTTATTATTTACGTTTTAATTTTTTGTAATGATAATCCTCATTTAACGAATACTTTTGTCTGCTCGCTTTTTGTCTGATGAATCAAAAATCACGCTTTTTGTCTGAGGAATTTATAATTATACAAACTAATGTATTGAATAGATAAAACGAGCATTTGTGGTGGATCAAAAATTATGAATGAGGCAAAACATTTTAAAACTCAATACGATGTGACTTACGTTTCTGAAGTGAAGCCATGAAACTACAGTGCTGGCCACCCAATTTGCAACACCAAGTAAAAAAAGATGTATCACAACAAAATTTATTTTGTAGATAATATGTTGACTAAGTGTCAAATGATTAAATTTATAGACTTGTTTAATTTTATTCCTGCCAAAATTAGTAGCCAGAGCAGCCGCCATTGTTGGAGATCACAACTGCCCCACGCCTCGGCATCAATTCAAAGAAACTTTGGATGTGATCTTTGGATACGGCAGACTAAACTGCTTTCACGGGTTATCAAAGTTTATCTGGTGTGTCAACTGGTAATTTAATCCAGGTCAATCGTTGAACAACCATGGACTACATGTTTTCTATCGGTGAAAGATCAGGACTACGAGCCATCCAGGAAAGCAATTCAATCTGGTGATTGACAAAGATTAATTGAACAATGCATGGCACGTGTGATCACGCATTATTCTGTTGATATATAGCTGTGGACAAGCCCTAAAGGTAAGGAAGGAAAAGTCGCTTCGACACTTCGGAGATGTAGCGCTGGTTGTTTAAAGTACCGGAAATGCGTTCTAGAAAAGTGTGAGAGGGATATCCAAGAAGACCCCATACCATTATACCCGGCGCAGCACCAGTGTGGCTGTGCATAACGTAGCTGTTCAACATCTTCCCTCCACGGTGTCTCCAGACTCAAATGCGACCATCGTGGTGCTTCAGACAGAAGTGTGACTCGTCAGTAAAGACAATTTCATTCCATTCTGCCGTCTTCATCCTTCATTCATATCACCATTAAAAGCGGAGACGTCTTAGGTTCTGCTTCAAGTTTAGACGAAGCAATGAGCGTCTTGTGGACAGACCACCATGCTGTAAGAGACGTTGAATGGAACATGTGTTACAGGTTACGCGCAGACACTGGAAGATGTGTCACAGGCTGAATGTGCTGTTGTTCATGATGTGGCTCAGTGTGATCCATCGCTGAGCACAATTTTCCTGTCATCAAAAAAGGATATCTGTTTTCTATGGGGCATAATTGATCATTATTTTTTTAAAGAGCACAAGAAAAATACAATTGCCGAACTTGAAATAGTGGAAATCTCCAAGTCTTAAATAGCGCTTTTAAGTGGTACCACTGGTGAACGTGATGTACGTCTGCCCTGAAATTCTTATCATTTGCATATCTCAACTCCACTAAAGCATATTGCAAATTTCATGTGATTTGCATTATTCCTTCAGGGTGTTGCATTTACGATTGCAAGCAGTGTATAAAACCATTCTTTCTCATGAACATCTAACAAGATGACATAACTTAAAATTATGAAGGAGCAATTTAATAGAATGTGTTTTTGATTTTAGTTTATAATTTCAATCTCTTTGTTTCTAGCAAAACAAAACGTTGTCTAAAAATTAGCAGTACATTTCCTGAAAATGTTTAGACAAAAACTTTATCCAATACAGAGAATTGATGAGTTTTTTCCTTGATAACTTTATCTTACTTCTATAGATATATTAACATTATGTATAGCAAACTATTTTTCAATCCCATTTTATATTGAACATTTTCAGTTATAAGCTAATAGACTCATTTGTAAAGATTCAAAATAAAGCATTTTCAATGTATATTCAAGTCTCGTGTCTTTCAAGACTGGAGCCTATACCGACTTCTTTCCTAAAATAAAAACACGCGTTGAAGCCTTCAATACAATTTAAATATGAGTTGTACATTTCTGCTTCTTTTGTTTTTATTTTAAAAAAAGTTTTGAAAAAAAAGCAAAAGAAAAGCTTACTTGCAAAAGAAAAGTTTACCTGAGAAAATAATGCTTAAAAGTTTACAAATAAGTTATGGATTATTGTATGCATTTATTTATTTTAATTTAATGTTCCAACTATTGATTACTTTGGGTGTATATTATATGACATTAAAATATATAAATATATAAAAGAACTTAATAAAGGAAATAATTCTTTTGTTTTGAATGAAAATATTTGCAATGCAATCTTTTTTTTTTTTTTTTTTTTTTTTTTTTTTTTTTTTTTTTTTTTTTTTATAGTACAGTCAGGTTAATGAAACATTTGCAGCAAGAAACCATAACAAAGAATCATAAAATAAATTATATATTGCTCTCTTTTGTTAAAAAGAAAAAAAAGATGTTGCGTTATAAAAAAAGACAAAACACAGCATCCTGGGAATACTTTGTAAAACTTGATGTTTTTATACAATAAAATAATTTCATCGAATAAAAAATATTTTCCATCAATCAAGAAATATAAAGATTACCAACAGTATATCATTGATAATAACTTTACCTTAAAAGATTCATCCGAGTAGAGGAAAGATTTGATATAGTATCATTCTTCAAATACCTGTTAATCCTGATTTTATAAATCCACAAGCACAGTTCTTAGTCTTAAAATTTTGAAGCATAGTTCGAAATATAAACCAGTATTGGAACACTGCTGCAATTCTAAGAGTTATATCAGCTGAAAAATGTTAAAATATAACTAACGTAAAATATTAAAATATACGTAAATCTTTTCAATGGTCTCTGATTATGTCAAAAGAAAGAAAATAAAGTAATTTCCCTTATCACTTTAACTATCATCGACGAGAAATAAATTGGCCTAATAGATAAGACGGAATAGATATAGTCTAAAAATCATTTGATGTAGATAGTTATTATTTTCTTTTGTTCTAATAAAAAACAAAAGCAAGATAATTCTTCAATTCTGATTCAAGATTAGATTAATACCTAATTTAGTAATATCCCTTACATATTCATAAATCCAACAATACCATGCTTAAATTTTGAGAATGTATGTTTTTTTACAAAAAAAAAAAAAAAAAAGAACCGTGATTCTCACAGCAAATTAAAATTAATTATATTATATTAAATAGAGAGTGTCAAAATATTTAATTAATTCACTTTATTATTCTATAGCTAATGTTTTTATGGGATAGTTTTTTTTTCTTTTCTTTTCTTTTCTAAAGAAGTTTCTCCGTTTATACATATTTTACAGTTCTATATAGATAATGTGTTTCCATTTCTTGCATGTATCGGGAAGTAAAAGTAGATTTTTCAGATTGTTTCCTTTCACTGTATATAATGAAAGTTATCACATTTTACAGTAAACTTTATTAGTGAAATATGTGTGAGAGTTTTTAATTTATAAACATAGTACATATCATTACTGATTGTGCGTCACATTAATCAAACCAATAATATACTTAAATCATGCAACACATAGCTCCTTCAGTGATTTATAATACATCATTAGCATAAAAGATTCGTTTCGTTTGAAAAAAAAATGTTTTCTAAATTATTACTCGTGCACATATAAAAAATGTGTTAAAGGAACCACAGCTCATCAGGTATATATTATGCATCCTAGTGACAGAACGAGTCCATAACCTACCAAGTCGAGGGAAGTTTGTGCAGGTCAAAACTTGGAGGTGGGGGCTAAGAAAGAAAAAATTATTTATATCCTTGAATATTTTACTTTTTCTAATGTTGTTTTCAGAAGTGAATATTGAAAAGCACCACCATGTTAGAAAAACATTTTGTGATTGTATGGATAATTCAAGGACACCAGTTATTAAAAAATATTTGAAATGAGTTTGATCATCGTCTGGACGTGCTTATTCTTTATGTCACCAAACCATAATATTTAACCATAATATTTTTAGAGGATGTATAGACTTTGTGAATTTTATTTCTTTCATAAATCTTCCATGTGTATACGTGTTATATTTTTAAAAGTGTATCACTTCCAAAATAAATTATTCATTTATGGATACCTTACATATTTAAAATGCATGATATTTTTTTCTAAATCCTAGATGCTAATGTGAAGTTATTGTATTAAACACACAATTCGTCATCGATCTCCTCTGAATAAAATGAGCAATATAGCATGACTACAGCAGTAAAGTATCATAATATGGGTGAAGGAATGAACTAATAAACATAATATAGTTATTGATCCTTAAATAAGGAAATAATATTTAAAAATTTTATGTCTCCTTAATTTTTATTCCGTACTTTTTAAAAACATTAAACAGGAATTCTATTAAAAAATTTAGAAAAATAGAAGTTTATTACCTTTAAGAAAACACGTAAAAATTATACCTTATCTCAAGAATAAGCAGCTAAGAAAATTATCTCTTAAAAAAGTAATCCCTAAATCCTATTATTCAAGTAGTTAGTATAATTCCTAACATGTTTTTATTTCAAATACAATTGAATGAAATACTGTAATTATTTCATGAAATATTTGGTTATATTTAAGTTTATGAATTGTAAAAATAAATGGGAAAAATAATTTGAAGCATAAATTTGCAGATTTGCTTCAAAAGTTAAGATATATGTTGTTGGTGTTCATTTGAAATTAATTTTCAGAATAAAAATAGGAAACGGAAGTTATTCTAAAGGATGAAATTTTGGATAATATATTTTCATGCTTATAGAAAGGGAAGAAAATTTAAATCTCTTCGAATTGTTTGATGTTGTTTGAATAAATTAATTAATGCATCCATATATTTCTGCAAGCAATACGTAAATGGAGTTTTATTTGAAAGAGAGAGAAAAGCCGATATAATATTAAACCCTGTATATGTATATAATTTCACATTAATAGAATTTGTACATATATATATATATATATATATATATATATATATATATATATATATATATATATATATATGCAGGATTTTTATAAAAATAATGAAAAGCCCCTATACAAAAAAAAGTATTTTGTATCTAATATGTCACATGTGTTAAGTGCTTTGCATCTTAGGACAATTAAATCTACTTGAATCCTTCTCTTGTATTAAAATCAAAATGCCTTACTACGAACTAAAGTTGTTGCAAGGCATTTTATAATATCCGCCACATTCTTCTGGGAAACTTTTCTTAGATATTGAGTCGTCGTACTCACATATCATAAAGAAGGAATCAAGAAAACTCCTAAACACATACTCCAAAAAAATATGAAAGCAGACGGTAGAAGTCAACACTCAACTCCCGTTGCTCAAGTGGCTATGATTAAATCTGATCGCATCCACTATGAGAAATGTTGTCCTACCAATGGTATGCAATAGTGAGCCGAATTTCATAGTTTGTGTATGACACAGATGCTCAGCAAATAAAACTAATTAAGCTCAAATCGACATAAGTAACGTTACTATCGAAAGACAATTAATTTTCAATCAGATAAGAAAGAAATTATTAATAGAATTTTAAGAAGCTTTTATTAAAAGTGACAGGTTTTTCCTCATTTGTTATACAGTAAAGAAATTTTTTTAAAGAAACCAAGCATCTTAGAAAGCAAGTTGATTTATCAAAGAACACATACATTTAGAATATAAAAAAACAATATAAAATCGAAAAAATGCTTAAAGTCTGCTAATGTTTCCAACGTTAATATAATAGATGTGACTACTTACTGAGCTAGGAACCAAATATCTAACGCTCTGATCTTTAGTTTAGTCAATAGTTTGTTGGTTCAATTCCTAACACAGGTATTGTTTTAATTTGTATAATGTTTTTATAATATAATGTTTAAAGTCGTTTGGATTGTATAAATCATGGATACACTTTGAAGTATAAACCGTGCTCTAATTAGCCCTCGTGTGAAGTATTTATTCTTGAGTGATAATAAGCCAAAAGACAAATATAAATATGCAATATAATTGCATATTGAATGAATATTTGGATTTTTAACATCAGATCAAGCATATTATTAAACAATTATTTATTATGGATAGAAAACACAAAATTAATAGTTGATTATTTTAAAGCAATTGATTTTCATAAAAATAAATTATTCAATCATGATAAATTTACTCGACCATTGTGACAAACAATTTAATTAAAAATTCAAGAAAAAGTAATTCAAAACTTTTCAATGTACTCAAAATAACAAATTGAAATATTATATTTGAAATTATATTATAAACCTTTATTAGTGAATACTTATTTACATTCGAATGCATCTTTGAGATTGTTCTGCTCGACTGTTACCTAAATGGTCAATGATCTCGTTTTATTTCAAAGACATCTAATAATGTATTTTGTATTTGATATTTGGTTTTGAGAATTTTTAATACTTAGTATACCATCACCATAGTGGTTCACTGTGGTATGTATATTCTTTATGCTTAGGATTAAGCATTCAATCCTAAGTCCTGGTGATTGGGATTCATTTGTATAAATGTGATAGTAGAACTCAAAACCAATAAATATATTTTATTAACATTCATTTTACTTTTCTTTCTCTATTAGTGAACAAAATTTGTTATTAAATTTAAGCATTTAAAAATTTAACAAATATTTTCAATAATTATGGATTTTCCAAGATTCAACAAATATTTATTTTAAAACTTATTTCAACTTATTTACTAATTCAACTAATTGACGGTTAATAATTAAATTGTAATTAAAACTTCATCATAATTTATCTTCGGAAGCAACTTTGCATCAGCAGGCCAACTATTGACAAGCTAACTAATTGTTGGTTAAATATTTTAAGAATTTGACAACTATTGACCTCATGTTCACAATGGATGAAAATCATTATAATTTGTTAGCTATAATAATAAAAGGTATCCTGTAACTAATGGGAACAAGATAATGCTTTTGCAGTGTCCTCTCAAATTTCGATATTATGAAAGACTCAATGGTAGGGCCAAATTATGGACCTTAACACATAAGAAATACAAATCGAACAAGAAAGGATTGGGACATGTATTCAATGACCTTCATTTTATCCTTTGCAACAAATTTGACATTATTACAAGCTTCTCAAACAAATTTAATGAGTTACAAATTGTTTTAATGATTCATATTACCATTTAATGTAATTTTAATGAAATCTATTCTTTACATTTTTTTGGAAAAATCATGTAAATTTTTTTATATATAATTTTTAAATTACAAGAGTTAACTGTCAATTATCAAATAATTTTTCACTAAAATTTATATAATTACTGAGATCAATACACACTATATGTGGACTATGTGTGATACAGATTCTGTTTTAAGGTTAGTCATCAAATTGAACCAAATGCTTTCCTTATGTCTAGACTAATCAATAATGTATGTTTGTTATTGGTTTCATTTTTATCGATTTAGTTTAATACTTTATGAGTAGCATGCTCTGAAGATTTACCTGCAATGAATCTATATTGCTATTCACATCATTTAATTATCAATGATGTGAATTGCTACGACAGCATTTCATGGACGCACATGAATGCTCAGTCATCAATTTGAAAGGCTTTCTCATTGTCTCACCACATATTTTTGAGACTTTTGTTTTCTTAGGTTTTATGAGTATTTACAAAAAAAAAAAAAAATGAGTGAGCTGTGCAAAAATGTAAAGATGCGGTAAGAGTATAGTGCTGAACATAAAAAAGAAACACATTAATCAATTTTAATATAGCATTTTGTCGATCATTTAAAATTTACAAAGTATTTTAAATTCATACCATATTCAAGTTATAGTCATACCATAGTCATGAAAAAATGTAAATTATTAATTTGTTAGTATGTGTACCCTATAGCTATTCAATATGTAATATAAAGATATTTGGTTAAGGATTAAAGCGGTTAACAAATGAAAGAAGTAAAATATTTTATAATAAGGCGAATATATATAAATAAGTAAAAATAAGTAGGGGCAATGACAATGCTTATATGAAATTATGATTCTAATATAGAGAATATGAAATACAGTTTCTCTGAAATTGCTCTTCATCTGAAATTTCTAAAATTATAATTCATCCAAATTCTTAAACTTAAATTTTTTCATATCTAAAATGCGATGTAAATTTCTATATTTTGCTTGCATCATCATCCTTGATATAATCACTTGTGTAAATCAAAATTATATCCAATGCATCACAATGAAAAAAAATTTACATTTATAAGCATTTTATCTGTATATTCTAAAACATTATCTTTGAGGATTTCAAAATAACTACATACAAGAAAATTACTCCTAAAGAAATGAAAGAGAATACTTGAGAAAAAGATTTCAAACCAAGCACTACTTTTTTTTTTTTTTTTTTTTTTTTTTTTTTTTTTTTTTTATCTAAGAACATACATTTTCCACCTAAGGGATGATTACAACAATTTAGGGGTAACGTCAATAACTTCTGCTCCTACACCCTTCATGTTAAAATATGTCCAACATTCATACACATCTGCTACCAAATAGATTATGGACTAAGTTTCACGTGATAAAATACGTTATACTAAAGACACAAAAAGAAAAAGAAAAGTTGTGAAAGGTAATATTAATTTTGCGATTATGAAATAGTTTATAAGAATTTTAATCATAGCATAGTTGCTTTAATGTTGCTGTGAGTGTTTAATGATTATTTACTTATGTTCCTTCGATTACAGAAAAATAAAAAAAAAAGTATTGATTATTCAGGCAAGAGAATCGCTTGGAAATGATAGTAAGAAGAAAAATTTTGATAAAGTATTGCATGCATTTATTTCTCTTAGTGTATTAGCACATTTTATTTAATGCATAACAAAGCATGTATTGAATTATATTGATTTATCTATAATTTTTTTCTATCTCATTTGTAAATGTATATGCATTTAATAGATATCAAAATGGATTTGAATAAAATTCTTTGTGAAATCCAAAATTTTAAAGATTTAAAATATTTTTTAAATTACGATTTCAAGGGTTAATTTGTATTCAAATAATAGTATCTTTGAATGTATTGTTATTTACATTAGATTGGTATTGTGATTCTCTAACATTGTAGCGAACATATAATTGCAACTATATCTAATTTTTCAACTCACCAGTTCGTTTGTGATGTCAGGAGAGAATTCAAAGTGAGTTTAATATGATTAAATATACAGAACACGCCATCTTCACAAGTTATAATTCACAAAATAAAGACTTTTGTCACTTTTTTTTTCTAATATATATGCTCTTGTATAATCAAACATAAGAAGAAAATAAAACTTTCTCTATTTATAAAAATGTTGTTTCTTTAAAAAAAAACAATAAAAAACTTTAATATAATAGAAAAATATTTTAGCATATTCCAATAAGAAACTAAGTGAATTTATAGAAACAAAACGAAAGGAATATATTATTATCGAAAATTAACTTTTTTTAGTTTTCCATTTGTTTGTCAATAAAGTAATATTTATAATACATGTACATACTTATATACATCAATCATTTAATGCAAAATATATCACAACATTTCTTATTTTTAAATTTAAAAATTAATTGATTTTAAAAGTTTTGACTACGAATATTATTTTGTGTAATTTTAACAAAATAAAATTTTAATTATGCTAAAATTTAATTCACTCGATGGAATTCATCCAATCAAAATAACTACATTTTAGTATAATTGAAATCTTATTCAGATGCACCAATATTTTCGAAAAAAATTAATCTTAATTTCGTTAGGAGGAAAATTCAAATACAAAGATTACAATACAAGATTAATGTTTCAAGATAAAAGAGATATATGAGAGATAGTTTGTTAAGGAAATATTCAGTCAGTAATTCACTATTAAATATTAAGAGAACATATTAAAAAATAATATTTAATTATATACACAGTATTAAGATATTATCTTTAATTATATATACAGTTTATATGATACGATAATTAAATACTTTGTATTAATTCATTTATTCGAAAAAGTTTTAATCTATGTAATAATTTTAATATGCACATATAATGCCTTTGATATGCACATAGGTATTTTTTAGAATAGGTGATTTTTAAAAATGTATTGATTTTTCAAGCTGTTTAAAAAAGAAGTTACATTTGTTTGTTTTTTTCTTGTTTTTTACAAATACCTAAATATTTAGAGGTTTAAATTACCCTATACTTCTCATATCAATTTTTATATAGAGTGTTATTTATTTTTTATTTATTTTCCTTAATGTGGGACGCAGATACAGTTATGCTTGATCTTATTTTTATTATTAAATTTCTACTATTATTTCACACTCTCTTAATATTTATCTTGATCAAATTTTCAATCCCTTATAAAATACTTATTATTCATCTACTCAAGTTTAAATAAAAAAAAATTTTAACTTTGTAGTGACAATCAATGTTAACACATTTTTTTCAAATATTAGTTCATTAATTAAATTTAATTAATTCATTTATTTTAATGTGGGACAAAAACGCACCATTTTGTAATGGTGCCATCTGTTGGCATCATTACAAAATTGTGGCAACAGTTACTCTCTCCATCTTAATATTCCTTACATTCTTAAATTTATTCATTTGTATTATCTTAAAAACGAGTTTATTACTTCCCTTGAAATTTCAACTTTGTTGTTGTGTAATAAATTGGTGAGAGATATGGTAAAAGTACATGAGAGAGAAAGTGAAAATCTTTTCTAATTTAAAAAATGAATAAAAATTATAATCGAAGTAAGAAAGTAAGCAATGTCTAACGGCACCGACCTTTACTTTACAAGAGAAAAATGCAAAATTTAATAAAAAGTAACTAAAATAAAGTTAATATCTTACGTAAGTCAATAAAGAGAATGACTTTAAGAAAAAATGTATGTATATATTACTTAATTTAATTTTATAACCTGTACTTAATATATTTTGTTTGGCTTTAAAAGGAATAAAAAGAAATTATTTTATTTCCGACTTTAGTTTTTGCTAAAATTATTTTTTATTTATTTTTAAATTGCTGAGTTCTTCATATAAGTATTTTATTTTTATAATGAATAAATTTTGTAAAGAAATTTTGATTTCCCTCTGATAATCACACATAATGTCATTATTAATATGATTTCGCTGAATTTGCTTCCGCTACATTTGAGAAACACTTGATTAAGAAATGATAATAATTTGTTTCCTTCCTTTTCAGAAAATACTGAATAATTTCAAATTGCGAAAAAACGAAAATTCTTCTGAAACATCATTCATTAATACATTTTCCATAAATCATTGCTTTTAGTTTATACTACCTGTACATGAAATATAATATAACGAATGAATCGATGCACAAATGAGAAACTTTTCATAACCAGAGTTAAATGGAAATTCAACGTCTGTCAAATCAGTAAAATGTCTCTAAATTTGAAGAAGAGTCCATAGAAAGTTATTGAAATAATTTCAGGACAAATAAAGTACCAAATTTAATTTCTTGTTGATAGATAAGGTTTGATAAAACAACAGGATGTTAAATTGTCAATATATGCTAGCATCAGTGAATCAAAGATTTACTTACTTTGGACTCCATGTAGTGAACATCCTAACAACCGAAATTCTCTTAATATCAACCGCGTAAATTACTTTATGAGAGGACTTTTTGAGATAGTGGACCGTATTCACTGGCCAAAAGGGGAGGGACCAGAAAACAACCAAGCAACCTTACCGAAAGATGTGTAACCACAAAAAGCAGAAATGCCAAATCCTTCTCCTGTTATTCCACTATGCCTGGGATCGAACCTGGTTCCTCATGCTCCGAAGAGTGCTCTCCA